>OMOW01113027.1:0-11887 GCA_900312555.1 Lamprogrammus exutus | reverse complement strand
AGGATATCAGTTCATTTAATTACAATTTACCAAACGGAAGAAGTGCTAGAGTGACAGAAGCGTAGCTGACCTTTTGGTGTCATTCAAAGTAATCCAAAAATAATCCATTTTTAGAAGTTGCAAGAAATAATTGGATTCCAAGCAGGTCATTCACCTTGAACTCACCTGTGGTGAATCACATGTGCCTACAATCTAATTTTCACTTCCTCAACTAGTTTAGGTGGAGCAAAGAATTCATTCTGTTGTTTTGTGTCACTGTGTGTCCCACTCTGAGTATGGAGGGGGGCAGAGAATTGTCTGAGGAGGTCAGACAGAAGATTGTAGCCAAGCATTGACAATCTCAAGGCTACAAGTCCATCTCCAGAGACCTTGATGTTTCCGTGTCCACTGTACTACCAAACACCATCAACACCATTTCTGTTTATTTTATGATTTAAAAGGATATGTTAAGTTCTGAATCAAAAACAAAGTTTCTGTACTATTAACAGTGAAATAAAGAATTGTGGCGACCAAATACTTGGTGTCAATTTCAACTTATCAGTCATAAGTTAGAAAACGTTCAAGCTATGATTCTCCTGTTCCTCAACAATGCCCTTCCCTTCCAGGTGGCCCTTTACCAGGATGGCATGGGTTCTGGGTCGTGTAGGGATCCAATCTAATTCTAATTGTCAACATGTGGATGCTGCCTGACTGCAAATAGTTATCCTGATTTAAAAATCAACGTGAAAATTTAGTTAAGCTTTTCACTATATTCATTTTTTCTTTGTACTTTATTAGAACAATAACAGAACAGTTATCAAAGAACACATCATTTACATCTTTAATGCTTAGATCAACTGTGGCCACCAACTCAGACTGCACCGCCTTCATGAATTGAGGCTTGAGCAAATCCACCTGGTGGCTATTCTGATTCACCAACTGAGTTTGCACCTATTCTCCTGTTCTTCAAAAACACCAATCACTTCCAACTGGCCCCATGCAGACATGCCATGGTTTGCGGATCACTTCAGGGTGCTTGGACCCCTTCATACTAGTATACCATTAATACTACTCTAGTTTTAAATATATTTTATGTCATACATCATCATGTCTAAAATGTTTTTGAATGCACTCTACAGAGGCTCACTTTTTCATAAGTATGAGGTGAGCAATTATTCTATTTTAAAAAATCATTGTTCAACAATTCTCAGTTTTTCATGCATTTCAAGTTATTAAAAGTCTTAATGTAAAAGTTTTCGAAGGAGCAAACTCTGCTTTATAATTTTCAAACCTCAAACATTGTCAAACCTCTTCCACTCTGTTTGCCTAAATCAATTTTGCTGAGTTTTTACCATCTCAATATTTCATAAAGTATGTTGATACACACACAAATACAATCAATGTTCCATTTTCCGCTGAAGTTCTTTCTAAGGGGTGCGGTTTATTGCTAATTAGCAGTGGCAAAGGAAAAGAAAAAAGTTTCAGAATGAAGGGGGGGTTGCTACCAACCCTGTTTCTAGAATGATGATGTTTAGTCTCCCTAGAAACAACCAGCTCTAAACAGCTATTGATTTGCTAATTGCCTTCACTTTCAATTCCATTGTTCCTTAAGGTGGTATTTAACCCCTGTGACATGCCGTATTTACTAAGAAAAAAACACAACATCTTGGACTCCAAGGACCAGAGCATTCACTCACAGTTTGTACCTCCAGTTAACTTTTAAAATAAAAATGCTTCTCCCTTTGAATGGTTTTGTTTAGTCATACATAAACCAGGTTTCAGAGGATATTTGTACTAGAGCCCTGCACAGACATGGGACAGCGGTAATGGGGACAACATTTTAAATGTTTAAAGTTTTGGATTACATGCAGAGACAGAAGCAGGTGAGACAGCGAAAGTCTACAGAATAACAGTGGCAGGTTCTCCAAGATGCTTCGACTAACCTACCAGCCAAATTAAAAAACACTGTGCGAAAGTGTACCTTAGAGAATTGATGCTTTGATTATTTTAAAGGCAAAGGCAAAGGGTGGTCACACCAAATATTGATTTGATTTAAGATTTTTCAGTTTATTACACTTTTTAGGTAGGTATTTGATAAACAAACCAATAACCAAATGATCACTTAGCAATAAAGTATCCATCTGTGAAAAGTTATTTCTCTTTTGTGTGCACATTTCCACTCATCATCACGGTTCTGTTGAAGCTACATTTTCGTATTTGCTGGATGGACACGCTCCTGGTAATCATACACTGAGCGGCGCAATCAAGTTGGGGTAGTGGATAGGAACATATGCGCTGAGTACGGACTGGAGCTTCTCAGTTCCAAATGGGAAACACCACAACGGGTGGTCGAGAATGACAGGGCGAAGATCCTGTGGGTCCTCCAGATGCAGACAGACAAACAGATACTTGCAATCCAACCAAATGCTTCAAGATGTTAACATCAACATCCTGAAAGACGTCCCATTGGCTGAGTCGCATTTCACAATTAATGGAAAATTATTAATTATAAAATGAACTCTAAATAGACTGCTGCTATGTATCTAGCTAGAAGGTTCGATTATGCTGTCATTGTTTATGTAGCAGTTGGTAGGCTAGTGCTAATGACTATTGGACTATTTTTTGTTATTAGTAATACTTTCATCTAAAAATTAATATATCGTAAAAAGCAGCATAACGTATTGTCAGTGAGTGATTGTTGTGGAATAAACCCCAACAGGGTGATCAGGACACCTGATGACAATACGCTATCCCTTACATATATGTGTATATGAAATATTTTCTAGCTTGAGTCTGGCTTTAAATGAGTTAGAAACACAAGTTCAGAGGGCTGGTGGGCCTTGGTGGAGGTATGCACTATATTCTCCAAACAAAAAGGTAAACTGGCCATAGAGAGATATTCATCCCTGATCTACAAAAAGATCAATACACCAGTCCAGAACTGGTGTTTTAAGAAGATTTATAAGTATAATTGTGTTTAAATTAAAAGCACTTTATTAGTTTTGCTCTGTGAGATGGAAAAAAAACAAAACAGCTCAATGTCTCAAAATTACAATATGCTGAGCTCCGACTGATGGAGGTGTAAGGGCTGATGTCTCATGATAAAATTAAGATTGATCTTATTACAACAACTCATTTAGAGGCTAAGACTTAATCAATAGTAACTGTTTAGTACAAGGCTCTATTAGCCTGTAGGCAATTCACTGCCTTGTCTGGCACATCACTATGTTTTCTGGCCCTCTTGTATGATCATATTATCCAGTGATGTCACATTTACAATCATTAAATTTGTAATAAAGGGTTGAATATAAAAAATAATTAGAATGTATGTTTGGCTTATGCCAGATGATGAACTGAGAGACTTGAGACTGGAAAGAATAATAATTAAATAATCCAGACATTACTTACATATGCTTTTGAATACTTATATTATACTTGCGGTATATCAGGTATGTATATGTTTTTATACCTGGTGGGGTAGCTAGAAATTCAGGGTCCTTGATCAGGAAATAGTTTTTCTTTTTTTTTTTAGCTCTGGAAAGACAACTGAATTCACCCCGTTGCCCATTGGTATGATCCAAATACATGTTCAAAATAATTTGATCCACATTTTTTCCTGTGACTGAATGTTGTTTTAGCTGGTGAAGTGATATCATCGGCCAGAGGTCTGTGTTTGGAAGACAGTTGGCAAAAACCTAGTTTCCAAAAGACCTAACAAAACAACAAAACAAAGAAAGAACAGATCAGCAAACACATCCTTGAACACTGTACCTGGTATCGTCCCAAATTGGAGTTCTGTTTGTGCCACTAGACACCTGCTACTGGGGGCAGTGGTGAAAGAGGCTTACAGTTGATGGTGAGAGGGGTTGACAGTGGCTATAATTTATTTAGAGATTGAAAAAAAGAAAGAAGACGGAGCAGGCGTTATGATTTGCTCTTTTATTCAGCAAATGTGCGGTTTTGATGTGTTGCTCTAACAGATTAAGAAATAATGCATTTAATAAAATAAAGAAGAAATCGAGAAGAAATCGAGCTCTGCCATACCCTCACCAGAGATGTAATCATCTGTGTGAGAACACCAAAACAGTCTAAATATTTGTGTTGCAAGGCATGTTTTCACCCTGAAAGTTCTTCTTATTCAATATACTCAGCTCTTAAGTGTTGATTTTGAAGAGTGAGGTGTATTTGTATGTGATAGGCATGTGTCTACGGACTCTTTCACAAACATCCAACAGTTTGAAGCAGGGTTACATGGCAGGTACACTGGCCATTATTGTCTGGCAAAATAGTCAGACTGCATGCTTTCTGATCAAATCAAGCCCCCAAACATCACATTGTACAAAGCCGTCTGGTTTAATTTAGAAATGTATCCTTTTACAGAAGACGCTTTAACTGTCCTTTGCTGTGTCTTTAATTAATTCTTACATCCTAATAATGGAATTTGTTTGGGCCCCATCTTGCTGTGGGCCCAAAGAATCATTATCACCTTTTCATTACATGTTTGATGGCAGTGGTTGGGAGATTAAAAAGCAGAAGCACCACATTGCAAACACAGACTGTGCACTCCTCATGCCAGCTTGATTCCTCGCCTTTTCTTCCCTTTGTGGTGCATGTTCAAACCCCATGAATGAAGCTTAGGGATGAGGGGGAAAAGTTGTTTCATTTTAGAATTGTTATTCTTATCCTCAGACGTTTCAGAATCAATTCACAAATTCAAATATTGATTTATGAGTTTATTATTTCCGTTTTTCTAAACAACCATAGCATCTATGGAATTGTGGCTCTACAAGCCAGGACAACACGGCGCCTTGTGAAAGACAGACAGACTGAGCTTCCGAGAATGGCGTATATTTGCTAACTCCAGTGAGAGAGAGAGAGAGAGAGAGAGAGAGAGAGAGAGAGCTGCAAATTCAGTATGGCTAAATTTTATATAAGCGTGAGAGTTTCTGCCACAAAATTTTATTTAATCTTTTTGCTGAAAAAGACCTACAGTATTCATAAAGTTGGCATTTTGAAGTAAATATTAATTCAGTCACAGTCCCTCATCAATTTCAGTTATCATAAAAGCCAGGAATTTTCCATTTTGGTGTGAACTACAAACACAAGTAAAACCTATCCATTGTGTTTTAGAATACTGGAGTATAACAAAACAGTGCCCATGATTTCTGTTGCATTGAGAATTGTTTTTGAATGGAGAATCGTTTTTGAATGGAGAATTGTTTTTAAGTCGTCATGACCCCAAGAATCAGAATAGAATAGATTCGGATCACTCCCAAAGATTCCAGGCCCTAATGAACCTCCCAGTAACCACGCAGTGCACCAGCTAAAGGGCTTACAGACCTCAGAGTGTGTGTGTGTGTGAGAGAGAGACAGAGAAGAGAGACAGCGAGAGAGAGAGAGAGAGAGAGAGAAAGGCTTGCTGCTCTGATCCCGCTGGCTTGAGAAGGATCTGGAGCCTCATGCTACATCTGGCGCACTGGCAAGCTATCCACTGCCAACTGTTGTGTGTGTGTGTGTGTATTTGTGTGATTGGAGCCACTTCACACAGACAAAAACACACTTACCAGTTATGTGTGTGTGTGTGTGTGTGTGTGTGTGTGTGTGTGTGTGTGTGTGTGTACGTGTGTGCTCTAAAGACTAAAACCGGCGACCACTGAGGGATTCATTTCACTATCAAATATTCAGTGCATCAAACATTTGAGGTCTGTGAAAGTAACTCAGTGTTTCAATAGCACAAAAAAGCATCTAAACCTACTGCCGGGCAGTTATTTCCTGCAATGTCTAAGTAAAATATCGTTGTCAAACACCGTATTGTTTGGCTGAAATCAAGAATAGCAGTGAAGCTTTATTGCTGCTACTGTCAATAAAAGCATTACCATAAATAAGAGTCTGTTGCTAATAAAATAATGCTCGATTTACTAGATGTTTGCTTATCATATAGTCATCAATCGCTAACAAAGTTACACAGTATATATGCATTGAAGAGTTACATTTAATTGCATCATGTGTTCTATTTAGAGATGTGTTTGAGGTTAAATCACTTTTCAAGAATTGAAATACAGTGTAATGCCATTAGACTATGTTCATGTTAAACATTATTGAAAGCTATACGGTTAGGTTATAAGGTATAAGAACCGTCTCTGCAGTCATAGCCGTAATGATATGAGTTTTACAGTAAACAGTCCCAACAGGACCTTACACAGTTTATTACATGCTCATTGTGACCAGAAATTACATTCATATTACATTACATCCTTTTTGCATGTGCTGTTTTGCAATGAATTGTTGTATTGTTAAACATTTTGTGGTGTTTGTGGAGAAAAATGTATCCACAAGTAAGTTTGATTGTTCAGGTTGAGGACTGATTGAAGTGCCTTTTGCCCCACAGGACTGTTTTTAGGAGCTTTGAACTCACTGATCAGGAGCTTCTGGGTGAAGCTCACAAGCCCAAATATTGCTTTAATTTTTAATATGGACACAAACAATGTAGAGCTGATCGCTCTTCAAGTAATGTGTGCACTATTATGTGTAGAAAAATTTAAGAAAAAGAGCTGGAAAGACAGAATGTGGAATGGAGAAGAGCTGGGAGCAAAGATTGCATGCTCTTATTGGCTATTGCTCATTGCTGTTCTAGGGACATTTGTAGATCATTCAAACTAGAAGAGCGTCTCAGATTTTGCTTGAAAATGTTGAACATTTGGGATGGCTCTAATTCTGAGCCAGGACACATCTGAAATGCTTGGACTTAGTATCAGCTGCGACTACAGATTTTTGTCCGAGGTCCCCAAATTTAGTCAGGAACTGGAAAATGAGAGCTAAAATTGTGGCTTTTGACAGATCTTCAGAGAAATCAAACATCCCATTAAACAATGAATCATTTTAGACAAGAAGTGTGATTCTCCAAACCTCTCATCTTTTAAAGCCAGGGTGGAAACACAGTCTCAGACTGCTCCAGCCTGCCATTCCTTCTCATGTCTGCCCATAATCAGGGTGAAGACCCTGAGGGAAACCCTGTTGATCTGTAACCCTGGTTATTCCACTCAGACCCTCACACACCTCCCACTCGCATTCAGCTGGAAACCTCAATGCACTGGTGTAATTATGGCCAAACAAGTCCCATATGTACACACAAGACCTACAGTCAGGCACAACACACATCTACACACATACACACAGATGAACACCAACACATGGATGCACACATACAGTCAAATTCATTCAAGTATATGCAGGCATACACATAGACACACACAGCTATGGGTTGTACGGATGAACACACAAACACCCATAATGTGAAGGGTGTAATGGAATGCTAATCAATGCAAAGCCCTTGATGTACTGTAGCAGATGGCCTGAGGATGAGGAACACAAGACTGACAGGTACACTCCTCTCTCACTCTCACTCCTTTTCCACCTACATCCTGTTTGTCTTTCTTTCTCACTTTGGTTTCTCCCTATTTCTCTTCTCTCTGTACATTATTTTCTCTCTCTCTGCCAATATTTCCCTCCTCTAATCACAGCATTTCATCCTGTTTCATCACTCTGTCATCGCACTTAGCCTTTTCTTTCTTCGCTGTACAAACTTGAAGTGAATAATCAACAACATGCCACGGACATCTGAAGACAAGCTTTGCTTCTGAAGTCGTAAATAGTCAAATGTGTGATGTCTTTAAGGCAGCTTTTTAGAAACCCAGAATGTAAAACTGTGGGAGTTACTGCTCAGGTAAAAAGCAACAAACATTCTGCAGCTTTTGAGCCAAAAACTTTTGAAATAATTTCAATGTCTGCATATTTCAATGACTCTCAATGTCACCTTGTTGCCTGTATGTGTGGGTCAGAGCAAAATAAATTTGTTCAAGGCTTCATTGTGGGAGGCAAAGATGAAAAGAATCACTTACTCTTACATAGACACCATATGACACATATCACCTTTTGTCAATCAAAATCTCTTTCCATTTAAACCATGTGCTTACAACCTTCTTAAATTTTACTAGTTTTGTTTATATGATTTTGTTGTTTTTAATTGTGTGACATGGATCCCTCTAAAAAGCTACCATGATTTCAATATGTAGAGTATAAAGGAGTATCTAGCAGATCTCATCAGGCCTACAACATTTTGCACATGCTCTGCAATCCATTGTGCGCTTACATCAGAAAGTTCTGGGTTGTTTCTCCGTGTCAGGCCCTGTGGATGTTGCCCGTGTTTCCGACGCATTCCAATTTGAATGACTGTTCCATTGAATTTGTCCATGTCGGAGCTCACATTTTTCCAAGTTTGAACACAATGGATCACAGGGGTACCTGCATTCATCCTCGTGTGACCTGTGATTCTCCACTGCAGCAATATCACGACAGTGGCACTCAATTCATCAAGCTATTGTACAAAGACTCACAATCCAATTTGGAAGTGCTCCTGCGATGCTTGTCATGCCTGATTCATGAAACTTCCTCTCACCACTGAATTAAAATTTCACCACCACAATCTGTGATTAAAGTTACATCATAGATTGATGAATCCGAAACAACTGTGGAATGAGGACTGTGTGAGTCAACTGATTTACATAAGACAAAATATTCAGGTTTTTGTCTTGCAGTGCAAATGGAGGATATTCAAGTGAAGATTCTGCCACAGTGACAGACTTCATCATAGAAACTGGCCAACAACAAACCAATGTTCATGTTGTTATGTAGCTTTGAGATTCAGTTTTAATAAATTGCACATTACATGATTATTGCATGGGATAGTTTGTTTGTTTACATACATCAGATAATATGCATTCAGAACATAGAGCTGTAATGTTCTGTACTTCACAACTTCCAACACCTGTAATTCTGAACAAAACTGCATGTGCTAAGCAAATGCTATTCAAAATGGAGATGCATATTTTCCAGACAGGTGTGAGGTTAATATTTAGGGCTAAAGCAAAACGGAACAGACAATTACTGACATTTGTGATGGTAAAATATTCCATCCACTGTAAGATCATATCTTATTATCAAAACATAAATACGGATCACTTCATGAAAATTGTGGAAACATGTTAATTGAACTGGACTCTGAACAAATAAAGCAATCTCATCACTGGCAGGTTTTGCAAGCACACAAAGCTTACACATTCACATGGAGAAAAGCTCATCCTCATGTCAGTAATTCAAGGGTCATAGGATAGGAAAACAGATGGGCTGTAATACTGCCTTGCCGTCTTAATTACTGAGTGTTGCTTTAATGGCGGAAGAATGCAGCGTTTTTCAGTGTTGGTTCCTCCCTCTGTGGGCTGCCCTCACGAGATATGTGCGTGGATTACTAGCTTGACAGATAGCTAACAATCTCCTCCAATAAACACTCAGGAAGCAGCTGATGCTCCAACTCTCTGACATTTCCATACAATCATAAATGATTAACTAATACATAACCCAAAGGAAAATATATCCCAGGAAATGCACTGCATCCTTCACATTAATTAGCAATTTGCTTGATGCTAACTTACACTGCAAACTCTATTGACATGTTAACGCAATTAGCGATGCTAGCGGTTTTATGATATCCACTGTCTGCAGAGAAACTAAATACAGGCAATTATTACAAATAATTATTCAACTCAGTATCAATGTATACTTGCAGACATGGGGTCTCTAGAAGTTTTGAGAAAGGGTAAACACTGGAGCAAACATTGGCAACTTGCAAGTGTTTACAGCAGACTGAACATGAAGAACTACAGCAAGACTACTGGGCCAAAAGTCAAAAAGTCAAGCTAGAAATTAAGTCTCTCTCTTAAAGGGGCAGCACAGCTACTGTTTACTCATGATGATTCATCAAGTGAATCAAACCTTTAAAGTATTGTGCTGCTTCACTGTCCGAGTGTCTAAATCTGTAGTACAGCTACGCACGGGCTGCTACATTAAAGAATTTTCCAATAATTAGAATTCTTGCATAGTCATAAGATCTCTTTAATTTTGCAGAGAACCTATAGTTTACATGAACACAGAGAGGCAACAAATGTGCAATGTGATGCAACAGCCCAGGGAAACACTTCCTGCACTGAATTCTCCCTCTGGACAATGCTTATTACCCCCCTATGCCAATGTAATGTTAAACACTGAAAGTGAATTGTACATTCAATGTACAAAGGGCTAACAAATAAGTATTTCACTCCAAATTAGTATAGCTTATGTTAAATGCATATAAAGTCTAAATCCACTATATGGCCAAAAAGACAAGCCGTTGGTCGCACTGAGATTTGAAATGGATTGGACTGGATTGGAAATGGATTCAAAGCTAACCATTACACCATAGGAGCTTCTGCAGTATATTGTGTTGTGGACTTTAAGGTGTAGTGACGTGCAGTTTGTAGACATCTTCTGTGTGATTCTGTGTGTGACTGGGCAACAAGGGTAACAATTGCAAAACACGGAGAGCCAAACAGTCGTAATTCCCTTCTATGATGTCTTTTGCTATTGACAATAGCAACAAGAATTGTACAGACTGGGACAAATTATAAAATGTATCACCAAATCCTATGGGATTTTTTGTTGAGACGCAAGGAACACATAAAAGGTAGTGGTGGCAAACGAGGAGAAAGAGAAACAAAAACAGAAAAGGAAAACTGGAAAATATGGAAAATTGAAGACGTCTTTGTGACAAACAGCAAAACGTTTTGATTCCACTGATTGCACTTCAAACTCACAGACATTTTACTGCCTAAATGATGGAGATGAACCTTGACAGATGGACCTTGTTTAGCTTGATGTTTTGTGTTTACAGCTGGAGATTTAGAGGATAATTGAGTATGAGTCACTTTAATCGCATTGTGCTTGTTGTAGCAGACAAGTCACAGACCCTTCATGTTTTGAGAATCGACTCTCCAGTTAGCCAGGTGAGCAGGGTCGTAGTTTTGGTTACTTGCACTTATACTTATGAACGAAACAGATTCAATAAATGTGTACGATTTTTCTTCCACAGCATCCCTCACCCCTCAAGATAAAACAGCACATTCTGACATCAACAATGAAAATGACATTTTGTGACCTCTGTATTTTAAGGTTCTATTTTGAATTTTGGTCGAAAATGAGTAAGGCACATAAACTTAGAAGGTGAAGGATGCTTTATGTTCTTGGGCAGTTATTGTTTTGAAGTTAAGAGTTTAATAGCTCAAAAAGATTCCAGAAAAGAGTGCTCCAGCGTCGTATTCAAGTAGTTGGGTGAAGGTGCTCTATGAGGAGGGGCTCAAACAGGTCAAAAAACACTAACATTTCCAAGGCACTCTTCTTAAATATAAAGAGCCTTTATTATTTCATGGCTAAAGAAATATAAACATTGAAAAGAAACTCCAATGGTTTAATATTTTAAAAAAAGTTGAAAGATCCAGCTTGATGGAGTGGCAAAACTTTAAAGCCCTGTATCTCATAACAGGTCTAGAGGCAGATTGAACTTTATAATGCTGAGGTCAGGATTTGGCTGAGACAATGTAAAGTTAATGTAGGCAGCTATCACTAGACAGGGTTGTGTCTCTTTCTTCTTCTTTGGGGTTCTTCTGCCACCCAGTGATCTAACATGTATTAACATAGCTTCAAATGAATAAACAATTCATAAAATTAATTGGTAGCAGAAGATATACACAAATCTTATATCTAAAATTCACCATAATTGTAAACTTTGGAGATTGTAGGGATTGTCGATTTGTTGGTGATAGGTTTCTTGCTCCTAAATTTCCTTCTGTCATTCTGTCTCAACCCCAGCTCAGATTTTTCTATGGTTCAAGTGTAAGTGTGTGTGTGTGTGTATGTAAGAAGAGACTCGTTTGCACGTCTCTAGTAGTTAGCTCCCGGATTTCCCTCACGCACAAGCGACGCACACACACACACACACACACACACACACACACACACACACACACACACACACACACAC
>OMOW01113021.1:0-18520 GCA_900312555.1 Lamprogrammus exutus | reverse complement strand
ATGGAGTTCAGACGTGTGCTCTTCCGATCTGCACCTAGGTCACCAAGTAGTGGAAAGGTTTAGGAACAATTTATAGAAAGTTGGATTTGTTCCAATGGGGAAAGAATCCTGACATGGAAAATTGAAAAAAGTTACCAATGAACAAAAGACACAGCAATAAGAGACAAAGATCTAAATCAGCGACCAGTATGACCTTAAATTATATTTTCTATTGAATTTTAGAAAAGCTGAACTTATTTATGTCAATGTCAATAGAGGCAACAGCATTTACATCTAGACTGAGGTGCATGATGTTACTTGTGAGCCACTATGATATATACCTCTACCTAGAACCACAGCAAGATCCATAATAATCGATCCATCAAACAATCATTTTCAACACGGGCTTATCTTGGTCAGGATCACAGATCTGTCCCATCATGCATGGTGTGAGATCCATGGTACACCTCACACAGGTCACCAGTCTATCACAGGGCCGTATCTTTAACCAGAATATTGCTAATCCTGCTGTAGATCTGCTGTTATTGCTCCATCTGTTTATCTTGCAGGGTAATTGTCCCTCAAGGTAATGACAAAACCATGAGGACGAGGCTGTAAACCCACACAGTGTATAAAATACCCATTCGTCAATTTCCAATATCAATCTGCTGACTCAGATGGACTTTTATCTATGCTGTCACTCTGAGTCAGATTAGTTCCCCTGTAGTTAATCTCATATGACCCTCTCATCATCCTTTGGAGCCAACAAAGCGAAACAAATGGTGACCGTTTGAGGTGTGTTAAAGATCTGTGAGCTGTTTGAAGTAGCCTGCAGCTGCGTCGCACAGCCTTTATGTGGTCTAAATCAGGTGTAATAAAACAGACCAGTGAGCGTGACTATTCTTGAAGCCTGGGGAGGAGTTCATAAGCATGCACCTACTGCTCCACTGTTTATATTGTGGCATCTGGAAGACCATGCTCACTGCCGGACCTGTGCTGGCTTCTAATCCAACTGCAGGATTCCAGGGAGAGGGTCATGGAGAAGGTGAAAGGCGACCAGTCTCGATAATCAGCAATAAACTACCTACTTTACAATAAGACTGCGAGATGTGCCACAAGGTCAAATCAAAGTAACAAAGTACAAAAATTGTTTGGTAGAAAAATACTCTGGGTTATCCAGTACATATTGGGTTATGTTCTCCTATATATCTTTAAGAGAACATACACCTGTTTTCATGGCCAGACATCTATTGCATTTAAGAATGTGTAATTTGTGATTATGAGTCCAATACCTCACTGTCCTACCCTGACATACTGTTTCAAATACTTCAGTGTTCAAGATTTTGGCTCAAGAACAGATACAGACTACAATCATTTTTTAAATTAATGGAATTAATCTGTAAACAAAGGCAAGATACACAAGAGTTTGTTTGCATGTGGTGCACAACTAAGAAATAAACTGGATAATTTATTTAAATACATAGCGCAGATGTCTACAAATAATGAACATTCTTATAACTATGGGTCTAATTACCATTTCTGATAAGGAAGTGGGTATACTGACTATGCAAATGTTATTATTTAGGAATTTACAAAAGTTCAACAAAGTGTTGATAATACATGGTGGCATGTTGTTTAATATATTTTGTGATAATACGTTGGACTGGTTTTAAACACTTTATGGTATTGGATGCAATCAGCAATTCAAAAGGCAGAATAAAACCCAGAGAATTGTTAAGTTGCATGCTGTTTTAAAAATATCAATGCCTATGCTGCTAATAGCTGCTCATTCTTTACTGAGAGTGATTTCTCCTGGCACAGCAGCTCTGCAGAACATCGAGACTATCCTTAACTTTTACACTGCTCCATTGCTAATCTCCTGCTGGGTAGATGAAACTGAATTATTCAGAGCATGAATAGTGGGGTACACTGAACATCAGGAAACACAGATACTAAGAGAAAGGTGACGTGTGACAAAATGAAAAAAAAAAAGACTCATTAAAGGCTAAATAAACTTGTGCTGCCTGGTTGAAAGCCCAGAGGAAAGTGCCAGCTGAAATATTCATTTTGATTGCACCTCAAAAGACAAACCTTGGTAGAAATACAACACATTTAGAAATCGCATAATCACTTCAAAATTACAATAACAAAGAGATAAAAGGCACACAGGGCCAAGGTCTATCGTGGCAAATACAACTTCAGACAGAGGGAGGCGGAAGTATCAAAGCAGATTGTTATTTACCAAAACGTTCAAAGGCATTACAATCAAGAGTAGCCTTGGCCTGAGCCTTCAGGGAAACACTGTGTGTCCCTGAATATGAATAATGCAAGAGGTTAAGGGATTGCAGCACGATTTATCATAATCGGGTCACCACACTTCTGATACACCCCACCAGCCAGCAGATACATGGGGTTACGATGAAGGTACAGGTGCATGGGCGCAAGGCACAGCCTTTTGCCTCCGCTGTGAGATTTTCCTGCAGCACAGTCTGCTTTGACAGAGATGGTGCATTTTTCGCCATGTGCTATAGACCGTCCTCAGAGCAGGTCTACCTGCACAAATCGCAGGGCACACTGGTATTTTTGTTGATCCGCCCATGAAGGCACACCCATATTAAAACCACACAAACCCATCAAACAATCGGGCCAATTCCTGTGACTATGGCACCACCAGTTCTGCATTGTAATATGACGTACATAAAATGAATTTGACCTTTACAATGACCATTGCTTCACAAAGGGCAAAGTTAAATATCTACTGATAGTTATTTTGAAGAAAAACCACACCAGATGTACCTTGGGAATATAATTCTCATTGTGCACGACTAATCTCTTTTCATATTCAAAATTCCAATCATTTAGGAAACAGACATGGAAACAAAACAAACTTTTTTTCCCCCTGAGAAATGTAGGCTGTTGTGTTTACGGACAGAGAAGAAATTCTTCCTCATGAATGTTCAGGGATTAATATAATAACATAAAGCTTAATACACTGTATTTTACAATTTCACGACAAACGCAAAATCCAGCCCCCAAAACCTTAATTAAGATTAAGATGGATAAAGTTCAACATGCATTTTGAATGCATTATTAATACTTAAGCTGAAAATGCGAAAGGATGGCAAATTCTTAATAGGTAAAGCGATAGCTCATCTGCCTCCTTTCTCTTGCCTGATTTGCTTATTTGCAGGCAAAATCATCCAAAATGGATGTGCTGAGATAAATAGAGATTTATGTAGATGGAGAGGAAATTGTGACAGTCTGTATTTTTCCTGCTGCAGCTCAGAGACATCTGTCCAAATGAAATGAAATGAAAAAAATGAAAACATTTACGTAGGATGTCGGTGAAGATTTTCTTTTATAAGGAACAACCAGCGTTGCTTGTATGAACTATTGTTAGCTATTGTTTGAAACATCAGCAGGCTGCATGGCAGACCAACTTGACACAACCAGATAATATATTGTTCAGAAAATTACAGGATAACACATGGTGATAGCAATCAAGATGTCTTACCTTGTCTTGGTAGATGAAGAACAGCATGATGGACAGAATCTCCAGGAAGAAGATGATGAGAAGGAGGATGAAGAACTGTGAAGACACAAAGGCAAGGGAGGGAGGATTTAAAAGTTATTTCTCAGTATTTTTCCATTCATCAGCGCACAGCAAACGATTACAAGGGGGATAACGGGCATCTATGAACTGTGAAGTGTGTATGAAAGAAGAGAAAAGGTACCAGGCATAGTTTGAGAGACAGAAAAAAAAGGACATTGACTGTCAAGGAGAGGGAGTTGAGGAGCATAAAGCGATCGAAGAGCCATAGATTGTTCAGCCTCGATATTTCTACCTGACAGGTCAAGAGAGGAGAGAGATGGAGGTGGAACAATCATAGCAAGTGGGACAGGCTGGGAAAGGTGATATACAGTATCCCTCTATCCACGTTTGAATTTGTTAAAAGGAGCCACATTTTATCGGTTGCCATCCCCCCACCCCTCCCATATATGGCAGACAAGATGAGCTGCTTGATGGGTGATACATCTTCTTCCTGTGGGCCCATGTGAGTGCTTTAAACAGTTACGAGCTCATCCATCAAGCACTCTGCAAAGACATGACGATGTCTCTCACACAGGGAATCAGCAAGTGGGGGCGGGGGGCCTTCGGAGGGAAATACACAAAAATGTCTCAGAGGGTCAAAAAAGATTTAGAAAGGAGAAACTAAAAGTGTCTAGCCTATCAGCTGATACCTTTTTTTAAGGGGGACATATGGTTTATTGTTATTTATTCAGTGTAATACATTATGGAGCTTGTGTTGAACGCTGTCAAAGTAGCAAAACGTGAAGTTGAAAGTTGATTTTTGATTAGTCCGTTACTTCTGTGTTACCAGCTCAGGCCTGATGCAGATGGCTTGTCAGGACAGAGCAGGTTTATTGGGTGGGAGGGCCATAAAGAGACAGTAACTAAAGCGACCTCTTTTCACTCAGTGTACACAGCGGTGTTGCAGCGCATTTGTGCACATAGTAAAAAAAGCACACTAAGGATTTTGAAATAGATCCTAGATGAAAACTCATCAACACCTCCTTGCTGCATCCAAGGCATTTACTGACAGTGGATGTGAGCAATACTAGTTCACAAGTCTTACATTGAGTTCAACCTTCTTTTCACCTCAAAGGTTTCTTTGCAGAACATCGTTCAGAGAATCACAAACCATGAAAAGCATTAAAGTGTCAGTGGAAAGGGTAAGGTGAGAGACCTACTAGCTACTGTAGGCAACAAACTCACAGCAGCGTGCAGCCCACGATGTGTTTGAGTCACCTGTTCTTTATTCCAGAGATGCACTCAAATAACAACCAGTTCAATTTCTATTGTTCTGTCTGAGCACTGTCTGAACATTGCACTGCATCAAATTATTTTTGTATAGAGTCCTGAGTCTCATCTTATTAAACGAGACAGTATAAAGCAGACTGCTGCAGTAGAAAAAGTGACATCAAATTCTGAGAAATTCTTGAAACAAGTTGAAGTGGAATCAGGGTAAAATAAATCAATAAATGTAATCTGATGAAATAATACAGTGGCCGATTTTCTCATCCCATAGTGGAGAATATGCATTCAGTCCTGCAATGAACTCTATCATTGTGATAGTGGTTGGAGTATCTGTCGGTCTGCAGAGTGGACAGCTGTGGCAGACGTGGTGCTGTAGTTGCAGCTGCATCTAATTGTCAGTCAAGTATTATGTTTCTCGCAGTGAGGCAGGAGTTGCTCTCTCTCTGATGCATGTCAGCAAGGAAGCCCTGACAGAGATTAATATGCTGTATTTTTCAATACATTGGCACTGTAGTTTCAATCTATTGTAAATGTACATTAGTTTCAGTCTATCGTAAATGTACATTAGTTTCAGTCTATCGTAAATTAGTTTCAGTCTATCGTAAATGTACAGTAGTTTCAGTCTGGAGTAGAGGTATACAAATGTTAATAAAGACTGGAGTGCTAGAATCTAATCTGTGGCTGTCAACAACATTAGAGCAGAATTCAAGAAAATATTTACAATATTGTAAAAAGAAAATACGAATTAGGCCCCATTTCCATCAGCCACGTGCAAGCGCATAAAACTCTGGCAACATCAATTTGGTCAAAACTTCTGTGAAAACGCTTATACAAGGAATATGGATGGCGTAGGTGCATGAAATCAACACTGGGAAAGCTCTCCTTGCTCTTTGTGTTAAATCTAGTATCAGTGCATCATGCTCAAAGAGCACGTAGCCAAAATGCATTAGTCATCCTAATGATGCTGGAAATGGTCGGTAATCAGCAGCAGGCATTCCACTGCTGTATTCTGTCCAATACTACGGTTATGTTTTTCTCACATATGAGATCCAGAAAAGTTTGGATTTCCTCCTCAGTCCACTGATGCCTGCTTGGCCGTTTTCAGGTTGCAGCTACTCATGGAAACAGCTGGGATGTCACCTGACATCTATTCACATTACCTTTTTCTGTTTGGAAAATGCATTTCCATCACAGTTTTACCGCATTTCATTTTATCAAAGGAAAATGTGTGCACAATATATGCAAATGTATGCAGCTCAAATGAGCACATACATGCGTTTTGCTCCTTTTGAAAAATCCATATTTGAGCACAGGTGATATTTGCAGTTTCCATCAGGCATTTTCAATTCAACATGTCAAAATTTGCACAAAAATACTTGGTTGGGAAAAATAGCTGCTGTGGTCTTATTTCAGATTTTGAGGTCATATTCTAGAGTAGCTTTATCTTGGATTGCCTTATAGTATATAGGTGTTTTTAATAGTCTGTCTCCCTTGTGTATGTAAAAATTGTCCAAAACACCACCACAAATTATGGCCTTAAAGTCAACACTGCAATCACACAAGGTCGTCAAAACTGATCTCTGTAAGCTTTACAAACACAGGAGTTACTTTATGGATGTTGTATTTGATTGCATTGGTTTTTACGGGTGTAAGTCATAAAGTTGCTATGAGTATACAGAGTATGCTTTATTGTGATTTGAAAAAAGAAAGTCTTTAAGAAGCCTCTGTATGATGTGAAGAAGCCATGCCATGTTTCTCAGCTCCTTAGCTCTTCTTTGTGTTTTACCCCAGACAACAACACTATGTGACTTTAATTTGTATTAAGCTTCAGTGTAATGCCACCAAAAACAAAGTAACAAAGTAAAAAAACAAGGAATGAGAGCCTGACACAGAGGTGCACAGACACAAAAGCAATAAAACAGCAAAAGCCAGGTATGAATCTCCTCTGCTGTTATGTCGATTTGTGATGATTCATGGCATGCTTCCGATCTCTGAAGTATAATCTCCCCCCTGCACCGCGTTGAGTGCCGGGTCAACTCTGCCACTACACAGGTGGAAATTTAGATTCTGTGTCAGCTCAAGTATGCTTCAGCAGATGCCACAGGCACTCGAGCCTTCCTGCTGGATGCTGTTTTTCCGACCCAACAAACCCTCTGCTTCCCTATTTGCACATTTTCAATGTTGATCCCTGCTGGCTTGTGTGCACATGTGAGTGTTTAAGAGTCCTAAACTTTTAAAGTGCGGACTGACACTTTTTCAATTAAAATGGAGACAAAAGACACATGAGAAATGAAGACAAAAGTACTAGATATTGCTGTGCTGTATAAATGCTCAGATTCCTCCTCTCCTTTTTCCCCCGTTTGACTGCCTCTCTCTTAATGGCTTTTAACTCTACTGTGATCTCGGGTCTTTCTTCATGACCATGAAATCACACCAGAGAGTAAAGGGACATCATTAAGAATGAGAAACTGATTCTCACCAGCACTTAGAAACAAACACAGCCATCCCTTGTGGCTCTCTGGTTATACTCCCCCATTAATCTGCTGTTAATAAGAAATTTAAAACTTGGTCAGGATTATTTGATGGTAGAAGACAGACTACATTTTGCTTTTATATAGTTATACACACATATCCAACAGAATCATCTTATGGAAACTGCTACACTGAATCTAGTTGCTGCAATTAACCATAAATGATGAAAAGCACTTTAAGAACAGAGCAAAAATGGTCCCAATAATAAAAAGCAATAATTATCCACCAATCAAACCAAGTACTGAATAATCTCTCTTAAGTAGCTGCTGCCTTGATGAAACCATATTCGCTTAAAATAATTGATACATATTTCTACAAAAAAAAAAGATTTAAAAAATTAGTGTTTCTGTTCACAAAAATAAATATGATTTATGTTCCTTGGCACTTTGCAAGGCTGTTTCCAAAGACTGAAATCTTCTGCGAAACCATTACATAAGTGAGCAGCACCACTGACAATGAAGAATACATCTGATTTTCCATGGTGGTAGTTTATGCATGATGAAGGGTCTTTGTATATCAACATGTATATATCTCAACCAAAATCTAAATTGAAGTTGGGGGCTGTTTTGTTCTGTCTGAGGTAAACCTCCCACTTGTATGCTCAGTGTCTCACTGTGATAAAGAGTGATAAAGACTGGGATACTACAGCCAAAGAAGCCACAGCAGGCTGCATATGTTTCCTCTGAATTCTCATTATTCAAACTGCAATATGCGAGTCTGTTGGGTATTTTGCAGGAGTGGCTTCCAGCAACACGACTGCAGGAGAGATTTATTAACGATCTGAATAAAAGCACGAAAACTGCTTTTCTATCGATGAGAGAGTATTGCAGCTTTACTACAACTTTGTCAGGTGACTTCCCACTGTAAAGCCTTGCTCAAGGGTCGATGCTGATTTTAATCTTTTTCCCAAACCATTTGTCACATGTAGACTGTCAACGTCAACCCTGTCTTCATGGATTTGTCATATAAGCCATTACATTTGGCGCTTGTGGAGAGATAAACCCCACAACTTCATGATGCAGCCACAGCCGAGCCATTCCACGTATTTTCAGCACAGAGACCTGTTACTGTTTGGGAGGTAAAACTAGAAGACTTTGAAACCGAGAAGCCTGTGGTATTTTTTTGGTATCTCTGTGCCTGCACACGCCTATGAGATACAGATAATACGGACAAGTTTAATGGTGTATATAATCTTGCCAATCCATCACAAAGGAGATAAAAATCAGCGAAGTGGTCCTGTAAGGTCTCTCCATTCCAGTCACAGAGAATCGGTGCCCTGCAGGTTTTTGTTCCATGACGATTTTTGTTCCAGAGAGTTAATGAGCCACAGCTGGTCTAAACTACCTGATGTCTTCAGGGGGAGACGGAAGCCCGGCAGGACACACACTCCACAGGACCAGATTAGAGTCCGTTGAGGCTCAGGTTTTCTCAGAGTATCTCCACATTTACGGCTTATTTTATCTCACTCACAGTGTTTCAGAAAATGGTGTCATTCGAGAGCTTTCACTTTCATAGGGTTTTGTGTTACACTATTTACGTTACTATTAACTAGACTTGACTACCTTTGAGACACATTAGACTTTAATGGCCACTTAAGCCCAAATGTAGATTGCATGCATTATGAAAATTAACAGTACAGCTACCACTCGGTCTGCGTGTCTCTTCCCCATGCTTAGTCTTGTTATGTAGATTATGATTTGTTTGGCTGGCACCGCTGACATCCCTGTTTAGCAGAGATCAATGCCATAGCTGGGATGAGGGGAACTGTAATCAAAGTCTTGGCACAAAGATTGATTCCTACGCGTTCACCCGCCTGCCGTGATTTCCTCCCGGTGTGAAAACTACAGCGGCTCTTTGTTGAAACACCAGTAAGACTGGAAAAGCAGTCGTCAGGCACACAATCCATCAGCGCCTCCAGAATCAATACCTTTTGGGATCTCGATGCCTTGGGGGAGGCCTCTGAAGTGATAACTGCATTCTTCGCATTTGGTGGTCCTAATCAGTTTTACAGGCTCAGTACCATGTAAGGCTGGTGTGAAAGGGCTTGTTGAGTGTAAACAATCTGCTTCCATTTTTGCCACAATGATCTCATCTTTCTGAAGAACATGCAGCCTGATTAGGTAGTGAACCCCCTCTGTGCCCTTTGACTTGCACTAGTATTGACTGTCTGATCTCACCAGTGTGGAAAAACAACTTTAATTACACATCAGTCGGATCAAAATTGATATTCTGCAGAATGTCTGAGTCCCCAAATAGCTCTTATTTTCATTTTAAAGGCAAAGAGTGTTGGGTTTGATTGGTATCAGTGCTAGACAGTGCTAGAGGAGGATTCTTTTTCTTACGTGGAGATATGGGAGAAAACAAGGTATCCAGTTTACACAGCCGCAAACCACGTGCCTTAACATTCAAATAATATGCAAGTAACCAAATTTCCAAAAAGGCTCAAATGTGAATCTGTTTGTGTTTCTATCAATTAGTATGATGGGAACAATGGACAATTAGATTTTAGGTTCATAGTGACATTTCCACATATAAAATGGGTGTGACTCCCCTGTCTACACCCACTGTGTTTTTGATCGCATCTAGGGCAAACAGAAGGGAGATGAAATGTACCACCTGATCCAAACTGGGACCACTGGGTCTTTCTGCTGGAGTGGAGGCTGAACAATGGTGTGCAGAGGAAGAAGCAGAGGAAGAAACATTGCTGTCTATTTGAAATCTTGAAAACCTTGTAACATTTGGACTTTTCTCTGTTTAATGGCATTCACTTTTTAGTATTAAGGTTTTTTTGTGTACTAATTCAGAATCCATAATAAAACTAGAAACACACTCATTAGAACTCATATCCCCACCAATGCTGAACAAGCCTAGACAAAATGTGTCAAATGATTTTATTTTTTTTAACTAATTGATCAAACACTTCAGACCAGGAATGGCTTTGAACCCATAATGTTTATGCTTTGAGGAAACACTGCAAACCACTGCACCACCATGCTACCCTAAAGAGCAGAGGATTGAAAACAAACATCTGTAATAATAATAGGACTCAATGCCTTTATTTGTCTTCAGGCGTAAAACTTGTGTATGTGCTTTTTAAAAATATATCCAGTTTTGGACCACCTGAGTTTTTTCCACAGTGAAATTGAGGTAATGCTTTTGATGACTTTTATTTAAAATATGTTGAAAAATGCCCTATTTTGCAACGTTACAGCATTTTTTTTTTCATTCTATATGCGCCTCTTGATCTGAACCAGCAACAAATTTGAATAGGTTCTTTCCTGGGCCGTGCTCCACCCTGGCACAAAATTTAATCAAAATTAATTCAGAACTTTTTGAGTAATCCTTTTCACAAACAAACAAATAACAGCAGCAGGCAAAAACATCATTTCTCCCTCGGTGGGGGGGTAATAGATGGAGGAGAACCTACGTCGTAATGCTGTCTGTCCAAATGCAGCCGATACAACCAGCAAACATTGGATGAGATTAGAGCATTGCAAGGAATTGCCTAGCAGCGTATCAAATACGGGGGGTGATACATCTATTGCAAGACTTGACATATAAAAGTTAAAATGTCAGATGTTTTTAATGTCAGATGGAATCTTTGCAAAAGTTTACTTGCACAACCAGCAAGTCTGATATCTGCTGCTTCAATTTCTAAGTCACACAAAAGACCTATAAGCACATCCTCAGATATCTCACAGCGATGTTGTGTTGCTCGGCCCCTCAAAGGCAATTGACACGCTAATTACCCCTGAAATTTGAAGGGAGCAGAGTCTTTTGAAATCTCTACACAGCACGGCTGGTCGGTCACTCACTAAAACACACTTAAATAAGGCCAGTCTCATTATATTAACACTACACAGGAACTGGCCCGGGCACTGTGGGGAAAATGCCACGGATCGCACTAATGATCAACTCTAAGATTCATTCTCAGACAGCTCATAATTGCCTGCTCCTGCTATGCTATTTCATAATGATTTACTTCTTCCCCCACATAAGATGATTTTTTTTTCTGATAAGTTCTATGCAGCGTTTGATGACGTGCATGATTGTGGATCAAAATATTTATCAATCTTGTATGGGATCTGTGGTTTATGTATTATCAAGGGTGGAAGGGTTGAAATTTGAGTACAGCTCAAAGTGTAAATAAGGGCAAAGAAAATATTTGATATTTGATGTCAAACTCTCCCTGTGCTCTGATTTGCATATGTTTACAGTTAAGTCAGGAAGTGCTTTTCCTCGTGGAAAATTTCAGATGAGCCAGGAGTCAGATGATCCTCTGCTCTAAATTTAACAAAATTCATCACAGCAAAAAGCTCTGGATCAAATCATATTCTAGATGTTATTTTGGTTGTGTATGAGCAGTTTTCATTATTTTGTTGCTCTATCATTGATGACTGTCTACGGTCTGTCGAAGTGCAGAGTAGGTGGAATGGTGGAGAGATTTGATTGATTCCCTCCTCCCCCTCCTGCCTACACAACTACTCCCACCTGAGAACATGAGATATGATTGACGATGAAGGTAGCGATTCCCCTAGGTAGTTTTGGGGCACAAAGGTTTTTCCCACATCAGACTTCATCAGTAGGAGGCACTACAGAGACACAGTGCTGTATATTGGGGTAGTAAATCTATGGATTCCTATCAGGATGTAATGAGAATCTCAACAAAATACAATTCATACAAATATTCCTCTTTCTGTGTTGTTTGAACCTGTAACAATCTGGCAGTAATAGGTGTAGGTTTTGTTGAATTTGAATGCAAACTAACAGGCTCTTCAATAAATGATAAAGACGATTTTCACGATGAAATAACAGGGCACACTCCGCACACACTTGTTTGATTGAGAGCTGAGATGGAAGTGCCTCACTGCAGTCTGTAAGAAATTATAGGTAATAACTCACACTGGAATGCGAGATTGCATCAGACATGATCAAATCAGAATATCCACTTCATTCAATATCCATTTCAGAATATCCACGCCAAGGCCCACACCTTTGTGTCACTGAAGCTCTTGGTGATTGAATCATGATCAACAGCCACAGGATGGGACTGGACTTGAGACATTTATAATCGTCTCTGACACAGAGGCAAACTAAGATGGCACTTTGAATGTTTATCGTATAATTAGCACAGATACAAAATGTGCTAAAATGGGAAGTTTGTGATGAATGTGTCCCTCAAATACAATTATACCAAAATTCAATATGTTTAACTTGGTAATAGGGCACAGCATGGACGATAGGACTTCACTGTATATGCTAGAAATAACTCCCATTAATGTATACTTGGGGCTCTACAACACCAGCTGTTGTTATTATTCCGCTCAGGCGTTTGGGATGAATACTGCATCGAGCAACAAAAGATTTGTAAGTGATGCAAGATTCTTTTTTATACCTAATATATAGAGTATGCATATTATTTTGGCACCAGCAGTTGAAAAGTTGTCATCGCCGTGTTGTTTTTGTGCTGCTCTCTCCTGTGATTACAGCAGTGCTGCCAGTGTTTGGATATCACCGGACTGACAGCAGCTGCTACAGCCCCAAACTAACGAGAATAGACTGTTCTGTCGAGACTGGCGATGCTAGTGAGGATGACAGCCGTACGTAAACACTTAACACGTAACAGATTACTGACTACGTTTAGTCATTGTCTGCAGTAATAATAATACGAAACCCATGTTAGGATGAAGTTATCAATCTGACAACCCACAGCAGAATGTATGAACAGCACTAACATGATACCATAAGCAACACATATTCTGCTTACTATGTTTCCCTCAATGGTGTATAGTGTAATACACAGTAGTAGGGATTTTGTGTTGAATATTGGATGTTGACGCCTATAGAAATGCACATGGAAAGACAAACCTACACACCCACCAAACAGGTAGGAGGGTGAGTGTTTGGGCAGCATCAGCAGGCTTTCACAGGGGAAGGGGCCTTAAAGAGACAGTACCTAAAACAGCCTATTTTCATTCAGTGGACACAGTGGTGCTGAAGCAAGGGAGAGTAGAAGTGGGTGGTCTGCATTTCAGCAGTGTGATAATAGAGTCCTAAAAGAAAAGAAAATTTCTACTATATAAGATTTTGCATCGATGAAGTCTGTGTTTTCTCTCTGTGCCAGGATTATTTAGACTCATAAGTATGCAGTGACCCGAAACATAAAAACTACCACTTCCTGTGTTCTAAAGGGATTTCCCCAGGGACGAAGATGGCAGATGTTCGGAACAGTAAATGTAAAACTGTTTAAATGTGACATAGCGCAACAGTAACATCAAAACAACCTTGAGCGCAAAGTCGAGGCGAGCAAGATAAGCATGCGGTGCCATTCTGACAAATACTCACTGTCAGCAGCAGAGGACGGCTTTCTTTGACAGCTCCCACGCAGCCCAGACAGCCAATCACCATGATGATGGTCCCCACTGCAATGAGCAGGTTGGCTGCTGACAGGGAGGGAAGAGATGATGACAGGGTGGCAAAGTTTCCCTGGGTCACCGAGAGCCACACTCCCACCCCGAGTATTCCACATCCTCCCAGCTGTGGAGGAAGCAGAGAGAGGAGTTAAGCAGTCAGAAGAGTCAGACTTCCTCTAAAGAGAAGCACAGACAAACACTTAAACACATCTGTGTGCTCGCTATTGTTTGTTTTGTTGCACGCATCCACAGATTAAAGAGGGAAAACTGAAATAATGGAGAAAAACTCGGAGGAGGAGAAAAGCAAGCATAGAAACCCTTTGATGGATCATAAAGGTAAAGAAATTATCTAATAAGCTCAGCAAACCTAGAGTTCCTCCAGCCCAAGGTCACCGGGTTATTTAGCCTGGACAGCAGTTTAAAAAGCCCAAAATAATTTATTTTACGGCGATATGAATCAAAGAAAAGCTGCAAATCCACACATTTTACAACCTGCAATCAACCTGCAATTTACTTGAAAATCAATATTTACAAGTGCTGATTAATTTCCTGTCAATCAACTAATCCTGTCACTGACGAATCATTTTAATAATACATAAACATAGTCTACTTTATTATTATATCCTACAAAATAGGGTCTGATCAATCAGTTTAGTCTCAGTTTTGGAGTTAGGGTTAGGTTCAGATTAGGTTATTTTTGGCTAATGGTCCGGTAAATAAGGGAAAATTAATTTAGGCTGTGGTTGTGGTGAGGTTTGGTCTTACTTTGGTATTAGAAACCACCCCGATTGAGTCCGTAGTTCTTTGTGATCCAATTATCTAATTAATATGAATTTCCCAAAAGACCGTTGTGATATCAGATTAATTACAGACATTTTCAGCAATTCTGGGATGGAATCTGCACACGATGGCAAGTCCAAAGCCAACATGGAACTTGTTTTTATCTATGTGTGTTCTTTGTTTCACCAAAATGTTCTTTTATTTTTGTACTTTACTCCTTACAAACCCCAAAAACCATGTCACACCCTTAGGGAATGATGGAGAGGAGCAGATTAGCAGATTTAGGGATGTACATCAGTATTTCCAGCTTCATCTGTAGAAAACATGCAAAACACAGCACACAAACACACACACACACACACACGTGCACACTCTGACCACGGGCCAGAACTCCCAAAGGCATAAGATTTCCACGGCTAAATAGACAATTATTGTTTTTCCCCTCTCTCCTTTTCTTTCTATTTCTAGCTGGAACACGAGATCTTGTTTAATGAGCCCTTGCCCTAAAAGTAGGACGAGACAAAAATAAAAAGCACTTGTGTGCGGCTGGCTGTTTTCTGTTCGGCATCTACATAGCTGAAATATTTCAGCGGCTTGAAAATTAAGTTCAGCCGGGTCAGTGTTGCTCACCGTGGACCCTTATTACAGATTATGTATTTTCTATAACAGCCAGAGTGAAAGGGGTGAAGGAGGAAAAGCTGACCGCTGGGAATAGACGGTGGTGAAGACTTTGAGGTCACATTCATAAACGCAGCAGAAACAAAGAGGAGAGCGAAAGTTCAGATTCTAAAGATCACAACCTTCACTTTCACTACTATGGAGCAGAAGGCAGAAGTATGACCAAAATATACAATGCAAGTGTGAGTAATTGATCGTGTCAAATATTTTCATGCACAAATTAGTTTTTACAACAGAGGGAAACATGATCAAACAGCATCATCTGCCAAATGTGTCCTCGCTTGTGTGGTAAGCGTGAAAGTTTCCAAAAAATAATCCGTGCAGCAGCGTTTCACAAACAGGTTTTATTTGTGCTGTGGTAACGAATCACAGCTGGTCTTGATTAGCACTCGTCCCAAAACAACGGCTTCAATCTCTACAGTCACACAGATTTCCAGTGTTTAAACTGACGCCACCATCTGGACTCTCTCTCTCCCACTCAGCAGGTTTGTGTATCTGAAGCCTCTGATGCAGTCTGCTGATTAAGGCCCAGGACTGTGACTGTTCTCAGTGTGAGGACATATACTTCAATAAACAACAATTAACAGAACTGGAGGTGGGCAGTGTAGCTGAATAAATGGTACACACTGCTAGACATATGCAGCGTAGTACGGGTTTGACTGAGCCACGTGTGCCGTGACAGATTTATTCACATTGAGTGCAATGCAGCCATCAGTGTGGTACAATGTGTGTTGAGTTAGATCCACCTTACTCATCATGTGCCTCCCTCGCAGTTTGCAGCTAAATTTGGTCTTCTTAAGATATAGCAACACTATAAAAATAGAACACAGGCGCTTTTACATTAATGAACTTTAATTTGAGTATACAGCAGATGACAGAATAACACAGAACAGTGGAATACATAGAGTGTGGGGTTATGGATAGCCTTATGTTTATAGAGTGGTGTGTATCGTGCATTCTATGACCTGAAGGGTTATATGGATTTGTACTGGTTTTTGTGATGCTGTCGCGTCCCCAGCTGAATGATGGTGTGGGCTCTCTAATGACTCTCTGATGGTTCACACAGCTTTAATATCAATAAATGGGTAACTCCATGAACACACTGTGAGAGCTTAAGAAGAACTAACACTGAAACGCAATTACAATATTATACAATGAAAATATTGCATGTAATAAACTATAACCTTTCAAGTATGGCATACAGAGTAATATGTTACATAATCCTGTGAATCAACCTCAGCTACATAAACAATTCAAAATGAATGAATTTCAACCCCTTTTATCATATGAATACGACAAACTCTCATTAGAATGCTCTAAATCCATATTCCTAGTACAATATTCCTCTTTTGAAATGTAATACACTCCGTTTTAAATTACTATCACTATAAAACGCACATAACAAAAAGTAAAACATTACAAATATGTACTTGAACTCAATGAAAAGAAATGGAATGCAATTATCTACACCTTTTTGACCCAATTGTCTTAGAAAAAACTTAGCGCATTACAGAACATAAGAGGCGCTATTAATGTAGAGTCACTTGGGTGCAAACTACTGACTAAAACCGCCAATTAAAACACGCTTTTAAACTTCACACTGAAACCTGTATGAATATGTATGCACATTCATTACAATATGAACGAAACATTTACAAACCGTGTGCCCTTATCAGGTGCTATTAGTCCAAAGAGCCCAAATTGTTGCTCTCTGCGTCGCACATTTTCACTAAACTTAGCTCTTTCCTTTTATCGATATTAGACCTTCAAAGTAAAAGCATTGGCAACAAAATGAAACGGAAGTTACAAAATAAAAGAACCTGGTCATAAAAGACTCAGAATGGATGAACATCAAAGGTAAGTGAAATGTTGATCATATGACTGCTGTGTAAAAGTCATTTACAGTAGCAGCCTTTGCTTCCATCCAAATGGACGATTTCTCATAAAAAGAAAGCAAAAGCAAACAAAACTGTGTTATCACATAGCATTCATGTAACAGGTACGATTTTCCAAATTGAACATTGTCAAAAAAAGACACATGACATGTCCGTGTACCACCCATACATTGGATTTCTGATTCTACAACGAAAATTGGAAAATGAAAAACGGAGTCAGTTTCACGTAATGGTATGGTATTTTTACAAAGCCAGGAAATGACAAAAGTCCAATATCCATCGGTACAAAATGTAAAATCTGCAGTGGTGGGCCGTCAGGGCCAGCAAGGTCTTCTCTGCTGGCCTAGAGATTGTCAGAATCAGAAAATTATATTTTTATAATTCAATATATACTTTCATTAATGTGGTATGTATTTTGCAAAGTTCGTTCCCATCAGTCTATTAACGTCATTTCATTGCTTCTCTCTCCCTCAGTTGCGCTGCTTCCAGAGCAGCTCATATAAATTAGAGCTTTTATCCAAACAGATTTTCCACCTGCGCTGTCTCTGGGTGAAACATCTACCCTGAGGCCTTCAGAATTGCAAGTGAATCCCTTCTGCTGTTGAAGCACATGGGGACGGTGTTGTTGATTGCCATATTCATTAACCAATCAGATTTTGAGTTTGCCATGTTGGGCACATTCTTTGACGCGCCAGAGCCTTATAGCTAGGATTGGCCAGAAGCCCATGCTCGCGCGAGGCAATGCGAGAGTGATGATTTTGACAGCACAATGGCTGAAGGAGGAGAAGAAATGGATTTGGTGGCAGATTTACTGACAAAGCCTTTTTTGAGAAGGACCTTTCAGGAAGAGCTGGAAATTGTGAGGAAGGGTCAACAAACCCCGCAGGCAGCAGCGCTGTCCCAGCAAAGGAAAGGATTTATAAGGCACTTTCAATCGCGCAACTATGAAAGGTACACCAGGCTCACAGAGTCAAAGAAACATTGCAAATTGTATTGCTGGGAATTCCTGTTATTTGCAACGACCGATATGGTGTTTGGAGCCATGCTGGGTTTGCAAACCTGAATTGCTTAACCAAGGCAGCAATGAGATACCAAAGCACGGCAGGACACTTACAAGCAACTGTGCTATTGAAAACGTTCGGAGACACCCAAGTGGAGCCACTGAACTCTCTTCAACCTGCCCCGGCTTAAAACAGAACCGACGGTAATGTATGCCTTGACTGATTTTGAAGGAGAAAGCCCTGCTGACCTCCTCGCTTTCCTTCAGCAGAAAGATCTATGTGGGAGCATGCGTCAACTTTACGCATTGGCATGTTTGGCGGTGACCATCCCAGTAGCTACTGCCTCTGTCGAGTGGACATTAAAACACATTAAAACGTATTCAAGAAATAAGACTGGGCAAACTTGACTGTCAGCACTGGCCT
>OMOW01113010.1:0-14055 GCA_900312555.1 Lamprogrammus exutus | reverse complement strand
ACACCTGACGCCTGTGTGTTTGGGGAGAAGTCATAAATTGTAGGCAAAAATGTGGTCAAGAACAGGACAGATGCTGATTCTTTACCATTACTTTAAGCAGATTGTGTTTGTCCATTAGTGTGACTCTGGTTGAGATCAGGCCACATTTGACGAGGAATTAATGCAAAAATCCAACTCATTCCAACAGATTCGCTGACTTTTTTCTTGCCATTGTATGTGAAGGTTTATCTGAGATTTGGTGCATTAACAGATGCTGAAATGCAGAGGAGTCACACACACATGGATCATACATAGGCTACACTTCCAAGTAGACTGGGTGATTTCATTAAAGTTAGTACCAGACAGGAATACATTATCCCTTGGAGAACATCACTAAATACTCTTTTGAAACTTAGATTTAAAAAAAAAAAGTTGGGTTTTATAGTCACAGTAACACGTATACTTAACGTATTTCCTTTGCTGTGTAAAAGCTGCAGGCATAAAATGAGAACAGCAGGGCAGTCCCTATTATATGATGGTGCTGCTAAGTGCAGCTTTTGGACTGAGGCCAGTAAGTGAAAACGGTAACCTTTGTGATAATAGCACCTTGAAAACCATATGCTTTCTCTCTCACACACGCTCAAGTACTCAAACACACACCCACTTGCACACTTATATCCAACGTCCTCACTTTCAGTAAGCAGCCAAATCGAGGAGATGATTTCCACACATGCACCCAACGTATGCGACTTCCCCTTTGATAATGTATGTTGTCATATTTATGTATATTATTTGTGCACATGTCATTATGCCCAGTTGTATTATCATTTTGGCAAAAAGCATATCAGCACCTTGTTTGTTTGTTAGTATGATTTTCAAATTATTTTATTTCAGATGTCAATTTATAAACAAATAATCCTCATCTTATTTTATCATCCATATAGTGTATAAGAACATTTTATGATTGAGGGGCACTTCATCATTGCATATAACTCTTTTTTTTCTGTAAAAAGGAATCTTTTGAAATGTTGTAATATATGTGATAGTGAAGATTATTACAAAGTTCTACAGCCTGTATATACATTGGAAAAATAGGGCTTTTGATTAGTAGATGCAGGAAATACATTTATACATGTAAAGTCTTTTTCAGAGACTGTAATTTATCTAATTTGATATACAGTGAAATGGGGCTAATAGTTTTCATCCTGTAAATTATCATTTGTGGTGTTATAAATAATAACAGTTTGCTTCTTTTGGGTTTGTGGTTAACTAAGTTCATGTTTGAATCATGATTTCTCCAAGGCTGAACCAGTGTTTTGCTATAATCAAACAAGTTATTTATAAGGTACTCGATTCCCTGTCTTGTTACTTTGCCACACCTGGAGAAGAAATTCTATTGATTAAGCACATATCAACCTGTACTCTTATATTCAGTATATGACTTTGCATGCCTTAATCCAACAATTCTTTTGAAAAACTCAATTTGACTTGAAGATGGCTACGAGTGTCTGAACAGGACAGGGTGTATTGTATTTCCCCTCAGCATCTCTTTAATTCACTTCAAAGCATAATTTTGTAACGGCAACCAGGGTCAAAGTTATGCAATAATAATGAATAGTGCCTCATATCACAAACGTGTAATATCAATTTCAACATGTGTGCTCCAATTAATAAATTTCAGACAAACAAAGGGTGAATTTTGAAAAAGCACAGACAACATTATGCAAGTCTGACCTCTAATGTTCCGCTTTGTTTTCGCACTGAGCCTTATGCCATCGTTTCCAACGCAGCATTCTCCCACAATGTGTTCACCGGCTTTACGCCACGTTATTGTTTTGACTGCAAAGTTTCTCAGTCACCCAGGTCATTTGGGTACCTCGCAGGAATAGTTTGAGGCAAAAGGATTCTTTTAAGTGTTGGAAGACATTTCGCCGTTCATCCAAGTAGCTTCTTCAGTTGTAAGTCAGTGGCAGTAAACCAACATTTATCCTCTAGAGAGTCGTTCACACCTTGGGCCAAGCAACTCATCGGGTCACGTGGGAGTCTTTGAAGACTCAATGAGTATGGCACTGATCTATACATTGGGGAGACCTTCAGATAGTGACAGAAAACCCCTTTTCCACTGTCAAAAGTTGGGGGGCAATGCATTCCACAATTTTGTAACTTTCCAACTGCGCCAATCCACCAGGCATGCCCACTTAATGCATCAATTTGCTGAGTGTGTCCAGGTGTGAAAGTAGGCAGGGTTTTAATTTCTCCCTCAAGCTCACAAAATGGCCAATGTAAACACAGTTGCTCTCCAATGTGGTCTCGAATGAAGCAAACTGCAGCTTTAACAACTCCAATGATTCTCTTAAGACTTCACCATGTGACCCAAGGAATCACCTGGCCCAAATGTGAACGACTCTTAGACGAGAAATGACAGAGAAGAAGATGCTTGGCTGACAGGTGGAACAAACAAAGTCCGGCCTCCTTGAGCGACTACGGCGAGATATTATTATTTAGCTTGCAATAATTCACTCCCTCTAAGGGGAACAAACTGAGTTATAAAGTCCTCTTGATGTTTCAGCTTTCATCACAGTAATTCCATCAGAGATAATGAGGAATCTTACGCTGAATATACTGTGGCAGGATTCCAGCTGTAGACTGACGCCTTTGTGAATGAATACAGATGTTACACCTCTCTATCAGTTCACTCTCTCTCTCTTTCTCTCTTTTTAGTTTCTGTGTAACATCTGCTTTAATTTCCTGCTTTTGAAAATCTTTAAGTACTGAAGCCAATGCCTATGTTTCAAGTTTGCTGATATTACGTACAGTAATCGTCGTTCCTGTATTTATGTAAAGTGAGTGTAGTGTAAATATATTCCGATCTTTTCATTCTTACCGTAAAGATTGTGATATTGCTCAGCGTCGCTTGGAAAGGGAGATTCTGCTCACGGAATTCCACAACTGCAAAAGAAATTTTTAATCCTGATATTTTTCAAGGCGTCCTTTTCTTTCCTCTGAGAGTTGTTTAAGTATCCAGTCAGTGTTTTTGCCTTTTTCTCTGTATTTTTCATATGGATGGAGCTGTGAAATTTAAAATAAGTTCAAACATATACATGTATATTAATATGAATGGAGGCATGAAGGTTAATAAAGTTGCATTTTGTATGTAACATGTTGTGTGACTGATGTCGATGGTATGTGGTTTTGGTGTCACCCGACATGTGAGTGCCGTGCTCGCATTTCGTGGCATTCAGAAACCTGATCTCAGTATTAGGGAAGTGTTTCAGATGATTGCTACATATAGGTTACACACAACCTTCACAGTGCATTTGATTACTACAGTGAGAAGAAAACGCCTTGGCATCAGCCGCAGACGTACAAGTTATTTCAATATAAGGAAATTGTGTGCACTTAACCTTTAAAGTCTTTCATGTATTTTTACTTATATGTTGCACTGTAAAACAACAACAACCTTTTACCAAACATCCATCTTTTGTCTCCACTCTCTACATCAGTGGTTCTCAAACTTTCTGATCCCAGTACCCAGATCACAAAGTACCAACAAGGCACCAATAAAATCACAGAAAAACCTCAGGGGTTATTTGTGCTGTACTGAAATTCAGACATTAAGCATATGACAATGAAAACTTACGTACATGTCTGTCAAACAAAGTACAGTGTGAATACAAGACAAATTGGGATAGATCTATCTATCTATCTATCTATCATACCTGCTTATCCTGTGCAAAGTGGTCGGGGGGCCGGAGTCGACTAAAACAGGACAACAGATTTTGGCTCATGTTTCCTACTTATGACACCGGATTGGCTTTTCACAAATTTCTGGACCTGTTGGCCCTGTCTTGTCAATGTGACAAAAGAAAGACAAATGTTATGAAAAGTAAGCCTGAAAAACAACTTAAAGTACTTCAGATGAATACACAATCACATCGTTGTTCAGGTGCCTACAGAAATGTTGTTTTAAGAGCAAGTATGCGTTAACGGCAGCGGAAGATTATTTCGCAGAATGAGTTGCACGTTAAAGGAAACGCCCTGTGTATTCTGCACTGTAATCTAACAGTAATTGGATCTGCATGAGCGTTTCTGTCAACTGGCGGAGGATTCAGATGATTACAATAACAAGGGTTTAATTCCCACTCCACGAGGCCTTTAGGTGCGCACTGTATGGCGTGTGATTTAACAGTCACGTTAAAACTGTAGTGTGGCCTTTACTGTGTTCGCAAAGTGCACCCAAATTGTGTAGGACGTGCTCAAACACCTTCTCTCATTTGTACAGCGAGTCTTGGCACCATGTTGTCAGTTCCTCCCCTGTGACTCATCGCATGCTGGCACTTTCCCAAAGCTATAAATAATAATCAAAATCTGGTTTTGTTAAGATTGAAATGTCGAGAAATGTCAACAGGAACAACTGCACACCAAGTTGTTTTCACATACTGAAGCCAAATTGTGTCGGATTCCAAAAAGACTTCCAAAAAAAACAGGGATGAGGTAATGCTGGGAGAAGATGATGAAAAATGAAAAGCGTTTGTGGATCCGTTTTTAATATCAGGGCCTGAAACTGCAACACTGCAAAAACTGCTGCTGTCAGCTTTCACAAACATTCCACAGGAGATTCTCTTCTCCTCTCTTCTCTTCTCTTTTTCTCTTCTCTTCTCTTGTCGACAAACAGTCTAAATTTGTCTTTTTCTAATTGCCCACTGGCTGAATCAGCATCATCTCAGCGACACATTAGCGGCTGTTGCACGTTTCTGCCCTATTTGTTACTGTACAGCAATTCCAATCATGTGCTCCCTGTCCATCACACCCAGATCCTTATCAAGATCTGAACGAAAATGCATCTACTGATGGTGAATCAAATATGAGATTAGTGTATTACTATCATGAAATTGACAAAAATATCAACACACACACAATCTCACTATGCTGAGAAATTATTTTACAAATTCCTGGATCCACTCCTCTTCGATCTGGAGCTGTACCAACATCTTATTTGTTCTCCCCTGGGCTCATGCCTCACCCTTCCTTGAGTAATCCTGCGAAAAAATAAAACAACCAAACAAGCAAACCTGCCAAATAAAGGAACAAACATGGTTGAAAACACAATCCGACCCTAATCCATGTAAATGCCACTTCAGTCATTTTAAATATAGAATCTAAACGGATGAAGATGTTTTCTCAAAAAGCAGGAGAACAACAAATGCAGAAGAGCATGAACGTCCCAAAATCGGACAATGTGAGAGATGTATTTCAAACAGTTTTGCGGACATTTAATGCTCCAACTTTCTCTTCTCCTCTCCTTACAGTATTCCAACGCAACAGTGCAGATTATGTATTTCTATTTGACATATTTCAAAGAAAATAAACATACCTTTGCAGTTTCACTGTGATGGCCAGGTGGCTTTATTTTAGCACATATGATCAATTTAGACTATGTCTTCTATTATGAAGCAATGACACATAATATGTAACACGTGTTAACCATGTGAAATTATTGTGTATCTCCTTATTGCAATAATCCACTGGCTCATCCTCCAGTGACACCCTTGGCTATAGTAGATGATGACAGTGTTACAATAGTGTTATAATTTCATCCTTTTTCTGACTAAAAAAACAACAATAATGATAATAAAAATAAACAGTCTCTGCAATTTCAACATTTGAAGTGTTTGTAGACTCAAATACAATCAATGGATCTGAACCTTGTACAGTAAATACAAAAAATATATGTATATATAAATATATACATCTTAACAAATTATAGGAAATCATGGAATATATATATAGGAAATTATCAAACTTTTAAAGAAAATTATACAGAAAATTGGCCAGGAATAGAAATAGAAAATTACAGTATTTTGGAAGTATTAAAGCCAAAGAAGGGGCATGTATATTACCTGATAAAACAAGGTTGATCCAGCTTTTTCATTTGTGAAAATAATATCAAAAGGCACTTTGAAACTGCATTTGAATACACAGATGTTGAACGGGAGTTAAAGAAACCAACAGCATCCAAGGAGACAAATCCCAGACACACGCACACAAGAGAAACATGATACACTTTAAAACCCCCTTATGAATTTATGAAGTTAGGATGCTGCAGTCCTCTAATGAGCAGAGATAATGAAGAGATAATCAAAACAATCTGAAGATAACAAAACATTGATTTCTGAAGCCTTTAAGCCTTTAACTGTTTGCACCTGCACCCACCTGAAAGAACCCTCTGTACTGGTCGTATCTGTGTTACATAAAGGCGTGGAATAGCTATAATACAGTCAAAATGAATGTGAGTATTGACACAGATACAGATCGTAATATCTCATATTCATTGCCTCTCCTTTCTTCCATCTCCATTTGCTTTGAGTAAATTCGTCATCAGTACGTAAATGCACGAATTAAAACTTCAATACAACTCCAGTTAAGTCCATTTTTCAAATGTCATCTAATCAGATTGAAACCAGCATAAATTGACGTTGATGTACTCGAGCTTGTAAACAATCCATTGTCTCACAATCAGCGTAAACAATCTCTGCATGCATTTCCTCACCTGACGTGACTCTTAAGCCAATTAACCAACAAGTCATGTATATTCATCGAACAACAGAATTGTACGAATTCCAGGAATGTGTACACCTCACTATGCAAGTTTGCCTTACAGTAGTTGCAGAAAAGACAAAAATCTGAATATAGTGCACATGAGTCAGTAGATTTACATATACACACCTATGCATTTCCTCAGGAAGAGGAAGAAGAGGAAATATATGCGCAGAATAGTTACGCTTAGTCGCATAATCAAGGCCTGTTACTTGGAGTAACACTAACAAGATTAATACTGATTTCAATCCAATTATAGTTTTTCCTTTATGTTTGATTATTGCCTTAATCAGATTAGAATCAAAGTTTTGACATGAATGAAAATGTATGGTGAAGGAAAGTATCACATAACCCTGTCAGATCCAATTCTTCAAGAGGACATCCACCACTTGTTCCTGCCCAACTTTAACTAGCTGCTATATTATGAGTTCATATATTACACACACACACACACGAGTTAAACAGTGAGTTAGATACACTTTTACAATGCAACTGCCCTGCAATGAGCTCATATCGCTCTGTTTTTGTTGCGTCACAGAGGGGTCGATTCAACTTCATTCTGAACCATGAGTGGTGTGTTGTATTGGATTATATTGAGAGAGAGAGTGTGTGTTTCTACTGTTCTGTACTCTCCATGGATGTAACTGGAAGACAACAAAACACCTTCTAAACACACATTTTCACCTACTGGCTAACACACGTCCCACGTTCTTTCAGTTTACTACAATAACTTATCCACTTTTGCTGTTTATGACCTTTTCTGACTCAACCATAGTCTAAAGTCACGTGAGATATTACTACTACTTTGTTTGGATTTTATCTGTCATCTAAAACACTGCACTGTAAAACATAATTCCCTAGCTAAGGCAACGAATGCTTTACAATTTTACCGTTTGAGGCTTTCTTGAATTTCAGAGAAATTTATAGAGACAAGTACAAATCAATAACTGTCTATGATTTTGACCTCTTGTTCTACGATTTTTCTATTTCTAGATTTTTGTCCTGAATTCTTCCTACATTTTTTTTAAGATAACAAAGAAACCAAAATCACAGCAAAGCCAAGATTTGTCATCAGGGTTTTGTTTTTTTGTTTTTTTTTACACTGCAGCTTTTAAGCTGCAAGTAAACACCACATTTGATACAAAGTAAAAGTACAAAAATGTCTGCAAAGGGTTAAACTAATGAACTAAATGCACATATAATGCATAATTGTTCTGCTGCAACCTTAAATTCTAAGTGATTTATCTGTCAAGGCAGTAAAATAACGTCTAATGAAAATACGCCTTATTTGCTTTACACTTGGCTTGTAATTTGTGACATCTTAACATTTTTGTTTTTTCAATTTCCATCCATCACTGAGATGAAAGATTACATTTACTCTTTTTACAACAAAAGAAACATTACAGTTTCATGTGGGCCAGCACTGCTTTGAATGTCCCCACTCCTGGAAGTAGAAATCCAGAGTTCTCTATTTGATTCTTATGATTTTTTTGTCCATATTTTTTCATATTGGTATAAAAAGGATTACTTGATTTGACAGGAGGAGGTTTCTAGCTCTGGTGCCTTTTCATGTGCAGGGCCAGGTGGTCGGAGCGGGAGAAGCAGCGGTTACACACTCCGCACTGGAAGGGCTTTGCTCCGGTGTGTTTCCTGAAATGGCGAGTCAGCTCGTCGGAGCGGGCGAAGCGCCACTCGCACCCCTCCCACGAGCAGCGGTACGGCTTCTCTCCTGCAGCACGACAGAGCAAACAACATAAAGCTACGGCAACACACATATCCTATCTGGGGAAACAAAAATGCTCTCACAATAAATAACATTTGAAAGGACTAAATGTCTCAAATTACACTGAAGTGTTATTGATAAAGCACATGCTGGATGTTTTTCACACGCGCCTCAGCTGTGAGCCATAAATCACGCTGTGGTCTGTCTTTCACTCCAAAATGAGAGCAGCATTTTAATAATTTATTTACAAGTGTTAATAGGGAGAATTCTACCTGTATGAGTCCGTAGATGAGCTTTTAAATGAGAGGACTTGGTGTATACCTTCTTGCACCCTAAAGGTAAAAAAGTGAACTCAATGACATTGCGCACACACATTGGAAGTGTTTCAAAATAGGAACATTTCAGTTTTTCTGCAGAGCTGAAACCTCACCTGGGACATCACAGTGGTGAATCCGCCGTCTGTCCAGGTCAGGATTACTCCTGCGGTTATACTTATGTGGAGCTGACTGGGCCAGCACCGGGGAAGGGGGGCCCATGTCCAACGTTGTCTTCACCGGTGTCAAGTTTGAGCTCTGCACCGGCCCAGGTCGTGGGCTCTGCACTAATCCAGCAGTGGCATTGCGCTCTGCAGTCAGATTTGGGTTTTGGATTGGTGCTAGACTAGAAATCTGGCCCGGATCGATATTATTGGTCTGAAAAGTTAACTTTGAGGCAATGGTGGCTTCATAGGAGGGAGGTGGGGGAAGATTGTGAAGGAGGTCTTTCCCCCTGTCAGGACTCGGGGGCTCAGAGTTAGGCGGAGATGGTGGCAAATAGGAAGGCCTCTGCTGATGGCTTAAGCGTCGAGCAAACGAAAAACATTCATTTTGTGGACTGCGTAGGGGCTTTGCAGAGTTCTGCGCTGGGCCTACGTGGACATTCCCAAGAGGAAGACTTAATGGGGCCATGGGGATTCCGTTGCACAGGTCTGAGTTCACCTGCGAACCGTGAACGAGCTGCTCCAAATCAGAGTTGAGAAGCTGAAACAGCGGAACATCCTGGAAGTCTACAGATTGCATTTCCTGTTTGATGAAAAAGTTACCGCTGGTCATGTCGGCTGGACTAAAAACACCCGGGTACTCTGGGAGGGTCGGCGGCACTCCGTTGCCCTTACAAGTGTGGTGCATCAGGGAGTGGGGGGGTTCTGTCTTGATGGGTCTTATAGGCCTGTAGAGACCGGGGTGCAGGTAGGTGACATCAGGGAGGAGCAGGCCCATGTTGATGCTGTACGGGGAGGCAAAGTCTTCGGTAAACGGCGGCTCGAGCATCGGAGCGCTGTCTCTGCACAGCATTTTTGGGTTTACTACCTCGTGAGACAGGTAGCCGTCCATCTCTGATTTACACTGAAAAAGTAAAAGAGGACATAAATCTCAGGTCGGTCATGATTTTTCATCATCATAAAAACCATATCCACTCTATTGTCATTGCCTTTGGCCCTCATCGTGGTTGTTGAAATAGTGCACTTATCAGATATTACCTCATTTGACACTTGATATTACAAACGTAGAGAGGTGAGCATGCACACGGAATTCCAAAATGGTAGGGTGTGAATTTTAAGACATCATGAGACAAAACAGCATCAGTTCTCAGCCCAGAAGGCATCATGTATCAGGAAAACCACTATGAGACAGCAGGCGTCATGCAAAACTGCCTCAGACAAAAAGACCAAGAAGCATTATGAACCTAACAAAACAACAAGACAACATCTGAGGAAGCAAATGACCGCCTCCCCCTGCACATCAAAGACCCCCCGCTCCTCCGCCTCCCTCCCGGGCTTTACAGGCAGACACCCTTCTGAAGTGCTCCACTCTCAGCTGTATGGAAACACGTGGCTGAATTTAGAACATCCAGTTGCTCCGCAGCACTTTGCATGTTCCTCACAAGTTTCGGGAAAGGGTGCAACGTTTCGTTGCCCCGGCCAGTCCTGAACACTGACTGAGCCTGAGCTCCTCTACTGTGGCGAGCAAACAGGTTTTGTTGGTGTTAGAGGAAAGAGTCTTTCCAGGGAACCATTGCGAAGGAAGCTTATCAGACCACGGCCTTGTTTGCGTAAGCTGGCTTGACAAAATCTGAACACCGCAATCAGGCTTAACCGGTATCATGACGCTGCTGATCAACACACCTTGTTAACATCGGCTTTCTTAATGAGGCGACGTCTGCACTCCCATAAAGGGGGCGGAGTCTGCAAAGACGAGCCTATAGTGGAACAGGATGGAACGGTCACGTGCGACATATTTCCCGTCAGAGGAGGAAAGGATAATATGAGGTATTGAGTATGAAGTAGTATAATGAGGAATATGAAGAGTATGAAGAATATAAAGCTATAATGACAGCAAAGAGCAACATAACTGCAGCAAATAAAGCCAGAGAGGAATGCTGGCAGAAAACTGCAAATCGTGAAACGGGATCCAGGAAATATTTTACAAAGGAGGTGATTGGGTCAAGAGGCAGTGCTTTATATTTTAGCCCGACTAAACTCTAACACATGCTGCTCCATACCAGGCTAGCCATGGAGCATAAATTACCGTGGCGACAGAGTGCGATCAGAAGTGAATCAGTTTCGTGACATCGAAAAATCAGCCTTGAGCCTGAAGTTAGCTGACTAACCCCTTAATCTTGCTTTGTAGTACAGCCCCCAGATGAGCCAGCTTACTTTCGGTTTCTTCCAGTTCTACACGAAATGACAACACTTACGCTGCATTCTTCCACAGCAATAAATATTTATTCAGTTTAGTCAGTCTACGGTGTGTGTAGGCAGCCTGCGTAACAAGGCCTTTGTTGATGTTGTGTACACGACTGTCCACTGGTGGCTTTTTAGCCTATGCGCAGGCTGAATCGGGCTGAATCGGTGCCAACCTGAGTTCATTAAGGCCGTTTTCACACTATAGTTCGTCCTTTTGTTGCCTTGCATCTTTTTCCACATTGCATTAAAGGGAGCGTGCTAAACTGTGACTCATTTGATTCGGGGGTGTGAGCTGATTGTGCTTCGTGTGTTCTGTTGTGGCGTTAGGAACATCTGCCGATGATGCAGCAACTGTGTGAACGTCTACACAGATGTCAAATGGGAATTTGTGTTTGTCGTCACACCGTTTTTCCAGAGGGCGTTGCGTACTTTAATGTACATGTATTTACAAATTTTAACTGTGTGCGGAATTGATTGGCAGTTCTCTGAAAAGCTTTTCTTGATCATTTTTTGATCCAACATTTTGTATCAAGTAGAAACCTTATTTCTCATCCATTCCAAGTGCACCCGCAGTTCACTTGGGCTGCTATACTTGTGTACATTTTCTGTTTACATAACCCATAATCCATAGCATGCTTCCTTTGACTGGTCCAGACATAATTTGGTCCGGATGGTATAAAAATGTGTTCTCACCTGCAACAAACTGTACCAGGGTTCGCCTTTGAAGCCCACTGAGAACCCCAATTTTTGGCCGACCGCGGCTCACTTGTTTGGTGCTCACCTGAGTGTGATTGAGTGTTCATAACCGCTGAAATGACCCAAACAATTGAAAAAGCTTGGCCTGCGCACACCAAAAGAAGGTGTGACAGCGCCCTCAGTCATCCGTGACCCTGAGACTTGGCGTTGTGCTTGGTTACTTGAGTGAATTTGAGTCAGCAAAACCATCTTTTTACTTACAATGGCTGAATCAGTGTTAAGATGCTGGCTGGTTGAATCGCCTGTGACTCAGACAGGCAGGCAGACATGAAGAGGCATGAGGTAGCTCACTAGAGATTGAGACTGAATCGATGGAAAATTATGATTTCTTTGTAGCATTTATTTACAAAACTATGAAGTCGTGGCTTGGTTTTGGTGATATTGGAAGAAATGTAGAAATGTAGACTTTGAGGTTAAAGGACAAAATGGCGCAAGACATGTCAAAGTTGTGCAAACTCTCTTCACTTTTGGTGTCATGAATCATGTGACATATTAGGGGATCTGGCCAGCTGAGGAAATGCATGTAGAGATTGCTGACTTATTCTAACACACTTTACATGCTTGAGTAAAATAATTTACAATGACATAATCTACAGGTCTGTCTGCTCTCAAAGTGCACCTACCTATGTCAATGTATGCCCATGTCAATCTGATTATGGTGTTTACATGACTTCAGAATTGATGCCTTAACGTACATGTAAACGTACAGAGAGTGTATTACCTATCAAATAAGACATATGGCTTGCTGTGGTTGGATATGTTGCTTGTTGTTATTGATTCATGCTTTATTGTTTACTAGACGACTCCAAACAAATCGATTCACTTCGAAAAAGAAGCGTCAGTGAAGTCAGCATCAACTCACACATTCAGTGCTCAGAGAGAGAGAGAGACAGACAGTTAACTGTGTGAGAAACATTATAGGCCTCCATCCTTTGTGGTGAACGCAGCCCCGTGCAGCGTTGTTTTAGGTTTTTGTTTTGTTTTGTTGTTGTTGTTGTTGCACTAACCAGGTATCGATATCAGATCATTACGCATCAAATGAGCGAACGTGACGCAAAAGGAGCCCTGGCACAGAATCACATCCAGTAAACATGCTGCCACCTACCACAGTGTAATCGTGAGCGTACGAAGTTGTCTGGATCGCATCCCTCGCGTTGCACGCCACTTGCCCGCGATCCTCACCTCTCAGCCCGTCCGCTTTACGGAGGAGCGGCGCGTCCTGCCCCGGAGCGACCCAAACATTATTCCTCACAGCAGCGGCCATGCAAAATCACAGAGGCTGTTCAAAGATACCTGGAATCTGCAGCCAACAAATCAAAGCATAGGTGATCTGTTTGGTTTGTTTGTTTTTTGTGAGGGAAAACCAAATCATACGGAGCGCGGGGCAGCTGTCAAGCGCTCATTCTCCCTATTTTTGCGCTGGCTTGTCAAATTACGCAACTGTGTGATATCAGCGCGTCTGCAGGGCGGGGCTGAGCGCGGACTAAATAAACAGCGCAAGAGAAGCGATCAAGACACAGCCTAATGATAATCGATATTATCATTATTATTGTTGATTCATTTTTAAATATGACGAGAGAGAGAGGTGGGGGAAGGGAAGATCTTGGGGGACGATGAGCTTGGTGAGATGCAAGAGAAATAATCAGTTTATAAAAAGTGTTAAATGTGTCGATTTTGTAATAACTCACGATTATGACTGAATTATGAACTACTCTAACTGGTCACCTGTCCTACATTTCCTGTGTGAAAGACATTTAATTTAAACCTTCACATAAACCTCTGGTCTGGTCTGTCAAACCTAAAAAAATAAATAGAAATGCCCTGATGTAAATCATTGTAAAATACGTGTAAAATAAATAAATAATGGCAAACAAAACCTGCCTCTGCTCAATAATTTCACCTTTTTTGATGTATTTTTTTTTTTTTTTTTTAAATTTCACTCATATACAGTTAATTCTCTCTGAGATATCTGATGCATATCTCATAATATGCCTTGAATACAATGAAGTCCTTATCCCACGCCTGTTTGTATGTTTGTTTGTGTGTTTGAATGTTAGCAGGATGACTCATAAATAGTGTGTAATGATTTTGACTAAAATGCAATTTCCCATTGGGATTAATAAAGTACTCTATCTATCTATCTATCTATCTATCTATCTATCTATCTATCTATCTATCTATCTATCTATCTATCTATCTATCTATCTATCTATCTATCTATCTATCTATCTATCTATCTATCTATCTATCTATCTATCTATCTGTCTGTCTGTCTGTC
>OMOW01113006.1:0-13570 GCA_900312555.1 Lamprogrammus exutus | reverse complement strand
AGGCCATGTAGTATTTTGTAGGTTAAAAGTAAGACCTTAAAATCGGCCCTTGCATAGACTGGAAGCCAGTGTAGTGAAGCTAGAACCGGAGTGATATGTTCGAATTTGCGGGTTTTAGTAAGGAGTCGTGCTGCAGTGTTTTGAACAAGCTGCAGTTTTTTAAGAGCAGTAGAGCTCAATCCGGATAGAAGAACATTACAATAGTCCAGTCTAGAGGTAACAAACGCATGGATTAGAGTTTCAGCATCTGCCATGGTGAGGAACGGTCTAATCCTAGCTATGTTGCGGAGATGAAAATATGCAACCTTAGTAATATTGTTGATATGGTTGTTGAAGGTCAGGTCTTCATCAAATGTTACGCCTAGATTTTTTACTGTTGTGGAGCGTCGGACAGGACAGTTATCAAAGTTTACAAAGATGTTCTGAAATGCCAATCTCTGCTTAAAGATACAGTACCAAAAACAGCTTGTTTTGTCTCAGTGGTGCTGTGGTTAGTGATAATACAAGTGGATCATTGGGTTTTTGCAGATTAACTCTTCTCATCTAGTAGGGACTAGAGGCAGGTCTGGATCTTCACACATGATTAATGTTTAATTAATAGACGAAATACAGTCCATAAATTAAACATTAACTAATGATTGCAGGGCAGTGATATACGACTGTGGCTGTTTGTGATGTAGTTTATGCATTTATGTACAGAGTAAGAGCATGAGCAGTTTTAGCATTGCCGTGGAAACCATGGAAACTGAGTTAAATGAAAAAGTTAATCTTCTGTCGTCAAAGCGTGTAGACAGAAGTGGAAAAACAAAAGAGCAGATTTTGCTGTGATAACTAGAACATAAACAAACAAATTCTGCTCTGACTGAACGCACACACAGAGATTAGAGTCATCCTGTCTGTTATCAAGTCCTCAAATCAACATTTTGCAAGAACCTCGTGGAAATGAGTGAGGGATTAATGTGCAGTACAGCTTTTAGATGCCAAATAAAAGGCAAATTGGGAATGAAAAATAAAGCGGCAAAAATGACTTTTAGACTCCAGAGGTTTGGATAGAAATACTCGCAGAGTTTAGGGGGAAATTAGTTCCAGGCTGTCTTTACCAGTTGAGTTTTGGAGGTAACGGCGCGGAGAGCATTAGCAGCTAAATCAGTGTTTAATGTTCGCGGAAAGGAGGAAGCAGCAAAATGTTGATTAAATGTTATGCAAATCTCCTCTGGCTCAGTTACTGACCTAGATAGATGAAAGCAGGCAGAGGAATCAGTGTGTTGCTGAGGTTTGATTGTTTTATTGATGGTTTGTTGAATGGGTCGAGTTTGTTGTCTGGTTAATTGTGTGTAAACATTCCTGTAAATTCAGAAGACGTTAAGATTTTATTCAGTTTCAGCTTCAAGGCACCATTATCAGGAACAGTACAATGAGAATTAAGCGTGCTGGCAAGATGGATGAGTGTGTGCACGAGTGTGTGTGTGTTGTTACAGCTTGGATGTCTGTGTGTTCACTAGTGAGGCGGCTTGTGAAAGAACTTTAGAGAGCAGGAAGTCAGAAACAAACGGAGCGACGACTTCGGGACTGTTCAGATGGACGTGATGGTCGCCCGCTACTCTCACCACCGCATGCTGAGAGAGAGAGAGAGAGAGAGAGAGATCCAGTATGTAGGTCACTGTTAAGGTTCGCGGCTATAAAGTCTTTACTGCCTGTGTGAAGAGAGCAGAAACCCCTCTGTTATTCTAACATCTTTAACAAAACAAACACAAACTCACATTTCTTTCCCCAAAGGCCTGAAGAAGTGCAGAGAAAAATTTCATCTGATTTCTTTCGGAAAACAATTTATCCACACTGTCTCCTGCTCTGGAAAAAAAATAAACATTTTAGTACATTGTGACATAATGTTATCAAGCCTTGGCATCGTCGTATACTCCAGCAGAAGAGAAGCTGCAGTTCATAAATGTTTTACAGGATACGCATATTTAATCCTTATTTGTCCTAATTCAATTAAACTGATGTCAGATGTGAATGAAGGGGCCATATCTGATCGTGGTGAAGATTGTGAGCTCAAACTTATGCTTACATTTACGACCTTGTTTATGGTTCCTATGTAATTCTGCTTTTGTTGCTTTGTGTCTCCCCTCCAAGGCTCACCAGGGGGCACGGGACTGATAACATTCCTTCACCATTTGTGGGGCTGTTAATGACAAAATGGGTGGGGGGCATTATCTGATTCTTGAGGGTTCAATGGATTACTCTTTTTCCTATTTTCTGAAACATGAGTGTAAATTATATCAGATTGTTTCCATGTGAAATATGAGAGATGTCAGAGCGACTGGTAAAATGATCTCAGATACAGTCGGCACAGAGTTAAAGCAGTGATATCCAAGCTCTCTTTGAGTGACCCATCGTGTGATGAGCACACCCAAGGACTTGCAGGTCATGAGATGATCACAGACTTCCTGTGAGCAGAGCAGGGTAATCAATTACTTCAAAGATGCTTGACATTCTGTTTGATCCTTTGTTTGGTTTTGGATATTCAAGGGAAGCAGCAAAGAGCCTATGGATCATTCAGTAACCAGAGCTCCCGTGCTACGCTTTGTGCAATCTCCACATTGCTGCGTGTTAACTTTCCAGGTATGTTCTGATCCCGTTTTTACATATTTATGGTACATTGGGAACTTGTTTGTTATTTTGTCCTTTGTCCTTGTGACTGATTATATTGTAATTGGCTGCTAAAGTTACAAGTTAGTCAGTATTTGGTTGTCGAACTGTAAATGACAAACATTTCTCTTGGAAGCCAGAGTGAGATCACTATGCCTTCGCCGTGACACTGGTATCCGTCATTGGGTGAGGGACGCTCCTAACACTGATTTTCATTATGTTACTGTTTTATGTTGTTAATATGTAACTTTTTTTTTACAGAAATAAACTATGCACATTTTGCTGTTTATTTATTACTACAATTACAAATGTACGGTAACACATCCTGTTTCAGAATCTCTTGCCAAAAATGTTATAAATATTAGATGATATATTGTTATTTTTATTGTTATTGACAAATATCAATATTGTATCAACCACAAAAATCGTATTTGTGAGGTTCTACTCGAAACCGCCCCTCAATTTCCATCAAAACTATCATGCTTCTCTATGTATATGTGTACGTGGCATTTCTGTTTGCTTGTCACTGCATTATTTATGTCAGCTGTTGTAAAGTAAAACATTAGAATGCAGACATCCAGTGCAGTCTGGGGTTCAAAGTGGAGAAGAAGACTTACAGAACAAGAAGAACATGGGTTTGTATCCTCCTCAGAATATCCAAACTCTGCTCCAAACTGAGCCGTGTTATGTTTTTCTGAAAACATAGAAGGACACAGAGGGGCTTTTTATGGACTGAGTGCAACCTAGTAGAAATAAACCGTCAACAGAGGTTAAAGGTGACTTACGAAATTGACCCGCAAGTCTCGGGAAAATGCGACTCCTGCAAAAGAGGAAAACGCTGAGCTGCCAGCATGTGAGGAAAAGAACAAGAGAGAGGGAGATGAAGACGTACCTCCATCTACGTGAACCAGACCTCGTTCAAGGAGGTTCTGCACCGATTCTTCAGACAGAGACGGGTTTGCAGACAGCAGCCTGGAAGATATGAAAGGTTCATTTCATCCAAAAGCCAAAGTCACTGCACACCTCATGGTAAAAGGAGCAATAAGTGAAACCGTGCTTCACCTCTCAGCTGCCTTCTCGCGTGTGTAAACCTTCTGTTTCTTCTCTTTATTCTGTTTTTCAAACTGTATCATGTCATCTATCCCCCGCCGCATCACTTTGCCCATTTGCTTCTGCAAGAAAAGACAGAAACAATGAGACACAATGCACAGCATTAGGAGGACACTTGATTTGATGCTAGATATTTTTCAACACTTAATTCTACAAGATTCTTGATCTTTTTGAGTTTGAGCTTACAAAATTTGTAATTCTGGAAAACTAGAAAGAAAGGTAAAAATTGGGGGGCAAAGGAAGATTATTACTGAAGAAATCTAGAAAAAGTTCCAAATTCATATATATGAAAAAAAAAAAATTATAAAGGTATTTGAAAATAGTCCTGATTTTGCATTTTGCACTGATGGATTTTGGATTTTTGCCTTTGAGTGGCTAAGTCAAAATAAAAAAGTAAAAACAACACAAAGTTCTATTTTGCAGACAAAATTTTATAAAATAAGGCCCGTTGTTCATTTTCATTTTTTTATTTCATGTGCAGTAATCCAATGAATGAACCCGGGTCCTTCCTGTTCATTCTGTACACATTTCACCCTTTGTTGAGACGTCATTTGTTCTTTACAGTTTTGGCAGAAACGCCAAAGTCTTTCAGTCTGTCTACTAAAGGATTTTTTACAGTGCAGATTTTTTTGGTGGCAAATAAAAGCCCAAAATGACTTCAGACTCCAGAGGGTTAGGAGAACATCATTTAAAGATCTTTCCTTCATAGACTATAGACAAAAGTAGTACCAAATCTGTAGGCAAGAATCCGTAGGACTCCAATAGTACGAGAGCATCCACCATCTCAGGATACAGAGCGCAGAACTGTGGACGAGACAATGTGGAACCAAACAAACCATGAACACACACGAGAACACTCAACAAAGAGCTCTGCTGTGTGTCTGTAACAACACTGTTATTTACCATCCCAGCGATGTCACCACCTACAAAGAAAAAGAAAGCACTTTAGATAATTATCTCAAAATACGCAAAAGGTCAAACGATGCAAACACTCGATTATGTTCACACACGCTTGTTGAGATAAATATGCTAATATTCTGCTGTAATGCTCCACTCACCCATGCTGTGGGCTATGATGGAGAATCTCTTCCACTGGAGAGCTGTGGGAGGAATTTCACAGATCATTGACCAAGCAGGTTCAGTATCCTATCACACCGAACACATCTGAGAGGTGGAATCAGGCGGATTTTTACTATCTGAATAGTTTCAGCAATCATTTCTTAAATCTTGTGTCATGTGTGTATGTGTAATAATGTTTAACTTGGACAGAGACGATGCTCGAACGTTGCTGAGAGGCATTCAAGTCCTACACACCGTCAACGACTCTGCGTACATCCGCCGCGTATGCAGCCACTGCGTAGAAGACTCCAGGAGGGCGATGAGATGACAGACCGTGACCTGCCAGGTCCACTGCCACGTATCTGCACTCTGACAAGAGACAGAGAGAAGTCAAAGAGAAGCCGCAGGATCATCCGCAGTCTAGAACGAGTAAGTCGCCAGTCAATAAATCCTGTCGCAGCTCAGAGGGTCTGAGAAATGCAGCCGGCAGCGGCAGAATTTGCAAGATACAACCAGTGTAGCCTTGGCAACGCTCATTAGAGGTTGTTTTTGCTTTGGTTTATTTGTTTGAGTGTCAGTAGGAGTAATTGTTCCAGTTTTCACTTTGCACTTTTGTTATCACTGCGAGATAGGATTTGTTTTGTGAATTTCTTCAAAACTGATACATCAACCTTAATAGGAAAAACAAATCAGGCCTGTGTGTCTCATGATCGAGTATTGATATGGGACGTCTGGTTTGGACGCAGATAACAACCTGGATCTGGTTTGGTCAGAAATGTATTTTCAGACAAATATGTGTTCGGAAAAGTCCAAACACTTTAAATGCAATAATTTCCATTAAAATCTCTGAAACTTATAAAGGCAAGGAAAGTTTAACTGTACAGCACATTTCATACACAGAGGTAATAAATGCTTTACTTAGACATAAGGGTTGAGCAGAAATTAATTATAAGAATAAGATTGTTTTAAAAGAACAATTTACAAAAATGTGTGTAAAATTCATCCATTAAAAACAAGGTAGAAGTTCAGTGCAGTGTTACTGGGCTCAGAGGGGTTTCAGCTTAGATTAGAGAGTGGCTAAAGTGGGGGCGCGTCTGATATCCTCTGGGAGTTTGTTCCAACTTGTTACCTTTGGGTAGGAGGGGGATGAGCGTGTTGAATGAGCCGCAGTTGTCAGCCCAGCCGTGCAGGCACAACACAGGGCGACCGTGATCGGGACCCCAGATTTTACCTCTCATCTCTCCCCATGGGACTGGAACTGTGAGCTCTGAAACTGGACACACACATACACACACACACAGGGCAGCCTCAGTCTCATACCTCATCCATACACACGTCTGACAGAGAAGAGACACTGATAACAGATAAAGTTACTGATAAATTACATCATGGCCACTGAAAGTTTCTGTTTCAATAGGAGAAAACAATGCAGAATGCAGAATGAATGATTTACGGGAAAATTAAATCTGAACTCAGTCATCGACATTGTTCTTGTTCTCTTTCTCTCTGTGGCGCTGAGTGATGATGAGCTGCAGGTCAGGGTGAGTAATTGCCGAGGTGTTCCTGTCCAGTGATTGGCTCTCTTATGCTGAGGTGGAGGATAGTTTAGTTTGTTATATCCCTCCCTGAAACCCATAACTCCCTAAAAATGTCAAATAAATGTTCTAAAGGGCTGAATCTGGTATGTTTCTATGATAAGAACCCAGCTCACATGAGATTTGTCAGTCTCACAGTGCACTTTTATTCATAATAAAATGAGCACTTCTGAACGGCTGCAGACAAAAACAAGCTGCACCGTCGCGTTATTTTCCCCACCAGAGATTCGACAACAGGGCGGGCCAATGCTGAACTTACAAATACCATAGTATAAACTACAAAGTTTATGTAAAGTTTTATGGAGCCTGAACGTACAACTTTACGGCCACACTCGTGCAAAACCGAGAAATACAAACGTTGCTGTGTCACGGACCGATCACGTACTTGTTGTCATATCTGGGATGAGGGAAGACAACGCAAATAACGCTCCATCTCCTTATTACAAACATATTTATATAAAATAATGCTACGTTAATAACGCCCACGGCCCCCAAGCAGCTGATCGTTCTTACCTGCTTGTGTCATTGCTGATGACGTCACACAGCACTCCTCAAAGTTCGCATGACAAAGAAACACAACGCAACGCTGCGCAAACTCAACTAAAACACAAAGGACTGCAATCAAATCAAAACAAAGAAAACTTTTCTGTTACACCGGTTGCATCAGCCACGCGGTTTCAATGGATGAGACCGAATGAGAGGCGACAAATGCGGCCAATCAGCGTGAAGTCACGGGGCAGGACAGCAACGTTTGAGTTACGTGGTTATCTTTGCCCTCGGTTACAACTGACAGGTGACTCGTAGTGTTTAGACACTTAATGCAATAACAAAACATTAAGATCAGCGATCAAAAAGTCATGTTTCCTTCATCTTGTCAACAATTTATAAGGAGACAAATTGTCAAAATTAGACCATTTTTTCCCTCTACTCTCTAAAATGAAATTATTTTTAAGTCATTTAACCTGATGAATATTTAAGGATTTCATTTGGAGTGTAATGAATGAACACAGGTGAAAGCATCAAAACGTAAAAATAAATAAATAAGTAAAACACACAAGTAGCAGGTCACCAAGAATTCCAAATCTCTACACGATATGTCTCGACAATATTAGTGGCTGGCCGTGTAACTCTGTGCTTTCTTTGCATCATTTATTATTTTCAAATAGTCACTTCAGCTGCAAATTGTGCATATAATCTGGATGAAAGTGTGAAATTGAGAGATAATCTGTGTTTTTGAGAGGCTGAAATATTGGGGAAGTTTCTCCACACCTAAGCAACATGAGTATTTACTGCTGTATTTGTTGGAACATCACCCATTCAACATAAATAGAAGGATTGTTTCAGCAATCAACAACTACAGCTATTGTTGGGATTGGATAGCACAGCCATTGTATTTGTAGACCCTTGGGAAACCAAAACAGAAGCAGCGGCTGCATTAGATTCCCACTTGGCATATGACAAGAAAAATCCAGTCCAATGTTACAGCTCTTAATAAAGAAAGAAATACCTATAAATATTTAATAGATTGTAGAAAGTGGGACACAGACTTGTGTGGATGTGTGATAACTGAACGCAGTCAAAATCACTTTTATTTGAAGGGTTTAACAGTAAAATGGGGGAGGGTTTAATTGATCTCAAACCAGGGCCTGAGACAGATTTTAATAAAGTTAGGGTCAATAACAGAGGAGGAGGTTTATGGTCAAATACAGTATTGGCTGAAAAAGCAACCAGAGACAGTAAAGATATTGCTGTGCTCAAAGGCAAATTGTGACAAACATTGAATAATTGTTACAAATTACAGTCTTAGGGATTTTAAACAGATCCTCATCATCTTTTCCCATCACGTCAATCAAAACATGGTAAGGTAGTGCATGAAGACGCACACTTCACAGATTTTCCTGCAACTGCTAAAATATTAACATCTGGCAGGAGACTTCTGAGGCTCCCCGCTCAGCCTCGGTCACAGGCAAGCGGGCACAAGGTGATTTTAGCTCCGGGCTGCTAAATTTGCCAGCAGGCTGCCCAGCTGCAGGCGGCACAAAGCCAAAACCAGGGGGCAGACGACGCCAGATGCCCGAGAGGAAGTGAAGGCCCACAGAGGCGGCAAAGGCAGGATTACTTGTCAGTGCTCTCCAAGTTTTGAGGTTCGGATGCCTTTTGTTCTTCGCTATATTAACTATACTTCCTAAACTGTTAAATGTTAACAGGAGGTTATGTTTTCTGCTGAGTTTGTTTGCTCGTCTGTTAGCGGAATATCGTACACACTTATTAACAGATTTCAATTAAACATGGTGGACAGGTTGGACACAATTCAGGGAAAAAAAACATTTTAACACTTTGGCCTGTAACCTTTGAACCGCAAGTCACAGAATCAAAATTTGTTTTCCCCCTGGATTCCGCCCATTAGCACTTAAATAGATTTCCCGCCAAAACAGTTTTTTTCTGTATCTCCTCCTACAAATTTGAGTCAATCATCACAAAATTTTATACATAGACCATCTTTGTTTTTGGATATTCCTTAACATTTTGCTATAAATGGCTGCCCAAGTTGAGTGGGTGTGGCATTCAAGTTCAAAAGTGCTGTTATCTCATGAACAAATTGGGGTTTCTTGTAACTAAACTTGGTGGAAATGTTCAACAAGTACTTATGCATAAACAAGAAGAAAAAAAAGAAAGACATCAATCGACCGAACAACAAATTAAATTAAATTAGAGCATTTTTCTGCTCACCACTGATAAAACGATAACAAAGATACGTTACTGTGCAATCGTATCATCTGGCTGTTGGCACATCGGCCTGCACCGGCTGGATTACACAGCTGCTGAGGATCAGATGTTGGAGAAGCTGGTGAGTAACCAAATCTCTCATCACCCTGTGAGCAAAGCTGGGGCGGGAGTGTGTTGATCACTAATTATCACGTTGTGTTGTGATATGACGGAGATATAACAAGAGTTTGGTATTGTAAGAATTTTATTGTGTCAATGAGCAATGATCATGCATTCTAAATCTGGTATTTTATTTGTGACATATACTGTATAAAGAGAGCCTCCGTGCCTACAATTTAGACTTGTAAAGTGCTAGAGAATCCCTCTTCTCCAATTTCATTAACAAAAACATTAATAATGCACAAACCTTATTTGCAACCGTTGATAGTCTTGACAAATCTCCTGACACAAAACCCCCCGAACTCCTCTCCACCCATACATGCAACGAGTTTGCGTCCTTTTTCACTAATTAGATGTAACGCATTAGTTAGTAAGTAATGTGGCAAGGATGAGACGGTGTAACGCCATAGACTACAAAACTCCAGAGGAAACGCTGAAACAACTTAAGGCATCCACCTGCTGCCTCAATGCTCTACCGACGAGTTTCTTAAAGAACGTTTTTGACTGTCTGGCGATAGACATACAGCAAATAGTTAACAGCTCTCTCCAATCAGGCAGCTTTCCAAAGGCCTTGAAGACTGCAGTTATTAAACCTCTTTTAAAAAAACAGAGCCTAGATGCTTCTCTCATTTACAACTATAGGCCGATATCAAATCTACCCTTCATAAGTAAAATCATTGAGAAAGTTGTCTTCCAGCAACTTAACCGCTTCTTAGTCTCAACTGGCTGCGATTACAACTTCCAATCAGGATTTCGACCCCTTCGCAGCACTGAAACTGCTCTTATTAAAGCTCTAAATGATATTAGTCTTAGCACCGACTCCGGCAGAATTTCAATACTGGTGTTATTGGATCTCAGTGCTGCGTTCCACACTGTTGACCACTCAATACTTTTGGACACGTTGGAAAATTGGGTTGGGCTTTCCGCCACAGTCTTAAGTTGGTTCGGGTCATATCTACAAGACAGGAACTACTGTATGTATCGGAGCTAACTAACACACGTGTGGAGTCCCCCAAGGTTCAAACCTAGGGCCGTCTCTATTCAACCTCTATATGCTCCCGCTAGGCCAAACTATGCAAAATAACAATATCGCTTACCATAGTTATGCAGACGACACTCAAATCTATAAAGCTCTATCACCAAATTTGCTGATGAGCAAGTCAATGACTGGATGTGCCAGAATTTCCTTCGACTATATAAAGGACAAAACTGAGATAATTATTTTCGGTGCCAAAGAAGAAAGGACAAAAGTTAGCTCACAGTTTGACTCCCTGTCTTTGAAAACCAAAAACCAAGCCAGAAATCTTGGTGTTATTATGGATTCTGATCTCAATTTCAACAGCCACATCAAAACAGAATCAAAATCAGCCGACTATCACCTTAAAAACATAGCAAGACTTGGAAAAACGTGTTCATGCCTTTATCACTAGCAGGTTAGACTGCTGTAATTGTCTCTTCTCAGGTCTCCCTAAAGAAGCCCGTGGGCAGCTGCAGCTTGTTCAGAACGCTGCTGCTTAACTTCTAACAAAGACTCAAAGATTTGAACACATTAAACCAATTCTCAAATCCCTGCATTGGCTCCCGGTGCGTCAGAGAATTGATTTCAAAATACTGTTGCTCGTCTATAAATCACTAAGTGGTTTAGAGCCAAAATACGTCACTGAAATGCTTTTACGATATGAACCCTCCAGACCCCTCAGGTCACCTGGGACCGGTCTGTTAACTGTCTCCAGGGTCCAAACAGAACATGGAGAAGCAGCTTTTAAGCTACTATGCAACAAACAGCTGGAATAAACCTCCAGAGGATTTGAGACTTGCACTCAAACACTGACGACTTTCAAATGCAGACTAAAAACGTTTATGTTCACCATGGCATTCTGCTGAACTGCAAACCTTTGATAAAATACACTTAGATTTCATTCCGTTTTTTAAAAAAAAGATCTTTAATTCAAATGATCCCATACATTTTGATTTTATTCTTAATTTAAATGTGTTTTTATGCATTCTTTTAAATCCTGATTTATTGTATCTGAAAATGCCTTTTAACATGTTTTCATGTGAAACACATTGAGTCTTCCTCCTGTATGAAATGTGCGATATAAATAAAGTTGCCTTGACTTAACACAATAAAATGTTCAGAGAACTTAAACTGGCATCAGGATGCTCTCAACCATTTTGATTGGTTGATGGTGAGCATTGTGTATCTTGTGTGTGAGCATTAAGGCTTTAAGCTAAATTTAAAGTGAGTCACAAACATGATTACAGAGTTATGGTCATTTAAATTGACTGAATATCTATGTTAAATAAGGTTTTATGTGAGAATCAACAGTGCATAAAATACAAATTTAAATACTTCACATATTTTAGTCCCTTACAGGAAACATGTAGTGTCTCGTTGACTCTAGGATGGCTGGTTGACTGAAGTTAAACCACAGATGTTAGCTGGGAGCCAAGTATGATACAGTGTGCTGACAAAATGGAAGTGTGTGTGTGTGTGTATGTGTGTGTGAGACAGTTATAATTTTGTCTGTATGTTCTCTAGTCTGGGCGATTCCGAGAGAACTTTAGACTGCAGGAAGTCGCAGACGAACGGAGCGACGACTTCGGGACTGTTTAGGTGGATGTGATGATCGCCCGCTACTCTCACCACCGAGTGCTGAGAGAGAGAGAGAGAGAGAGAGAGAGAGAGTGAGAGAGAGAGAATTAGACACAAAGAGTTTCCATTTCTTCTAACTGCCGTGTCTTTGGGTTGTATGAGGAAACCCACACAAACACAGGGAGAACATGCAAACCATAATTGGAGGACCACTCGGCCTTGGCGGAGGTATGCGCTCTCTCAGCATCCTTTGGTGTGTGCCACTTTCCCTCACGCAGAGTCGGCACAAAGAGTGAAATAAAATATTCCGATTCCATTCCTGGTGTTGTTGGGATTGGCACGTCAGAGAGGCAATCTAGACTCCCGTGGGGCTCATTTTCAGCAATATCAGCAATGATGGTCTCTAACAAGGATCATGAAGACACTTTTTCGGTGATTCGCTCTCCGTTTCTCCTCTTCATCAGCTCCATTTGACCAAGCACCGGTATATAGGTCAGTATCGAGGTTCAGAGCTATAAAAGATTTCTGCTGCCTCCGAATTTGGAGCTTTCGCCTCGCTGCTACGGTTGCATCAGTGCAGCTGTCTCACTAATGCACAGGCTTGACTGCAAAGAAACAAACACATGCGCACGCACGCACACACACACACACACACACTGTGAAAACACACTTACATTTCTGTCCCTGTAGGCCTGGAGAAGTGTGGAGGCAAATTTCGTCTGCTCTGGTTCATCAAAGAGTTTTTCAAAGCCTCCGTCTGCTCTGGAAAGGCAAACAAATACAGATTGGGTGCACATTTAGTACGGAACAGAGCGACGCGGTTATGGTATGGAAACGACTTTAGGAAGCTGCTGTTCCACTAAAATGCCTTACAGAATCACGAGAGCGGAGGCTTTTATGTTCGACTGCATCTCCAGACTCTGCTCCAAACTGTAACGCACGATATTTTTCTGGAAACAAAAAAGAGACACACATGAATTGCGTGCAGTGAGCCAAACGCGTCCGGTGGAGACAAACGGCGAGCAGAGGTGAGGGAGTTGGGGCGATCACTTACGAGGTTGATACGAAAGTCTCGGGAGAAGACGAACCCTGCGAGAGCAAAACAGAGTCACGGCATGAGACGAAAGAGGGCGAGAGCGATGGACTCAGCGAGTGAGGGCGACGTAAGACGTACCTCCGTCTACTTGAGCCAGGCCTCGCTCTAAGAGGATGTGCGTCGACGGTTCAGACAGGGTCGGGTTTGCGGCCCGCAGCCTGAAAAAGAGGAGAAACGCGGGCGTCATGTCACGACCGTCCAAGAACCGGACAAAGCGCGGCGAGTGGATGAGTGGGCGTTTAAAGCTGCAATGATGCAATGACCTCTCAAACGCTTTCTCGTAAGTGTAAACTCTCTCCGTCCTCTCGTCTCTCCTCCGCTCATACTGCAGCATCTCATCCATCCCCTGTTTCATCGCGCTGACCGCTCCTTTCTGTCGGGAGAGAGCGAAAGAGACAACGAGGCGGGCAAAGTCAAGTGAAGTCAAAGCTGCCGACGAGCACGGGAAAGCGCAGCGCAGACAACCGAGACGCTGCAATTTCTCGAACATTTTCTCGATTCCGCGAGTGTGCCCGTCTTTTGTTTCACGTGACGGCAGATAAGGGCAGCGGTGGCATTGGCGGTGTTGGTAGCGGCTCG
>OMOW01112991.1:0-12487 GCA_900312555.1 Lamprogrammus exutus | reverse complement strand
GGTGGGTGGTCGTATATATGTATATTATTTTTATGAATCTAGCTGTCAGTGTTATTACTTGTGTAACTACGCACACAAACAGGAACACAAGAAGAAGTGTCAGAGTTTGTTTCCCCCCAATTTTTGCAGCACTACAATTTGGGTTTATAATGTGGGTGAGATCCCATAACTCACATTAGCATTAAGGTTTAAAGGGGCCAAACTATAGAGATTTCCACATTCTCATTTTCATTTATCTCTGCCATGCTACAATGCTGCTGTGCTACTGAGTGCAAACAGGCCATTGTAGATAAATCGTCTCTTTCAGGCCAACTGTCAGGCCTGAGGCAAAGCATGACTGCTGAACACTTGTGAGCGTCGTATTTTGAGGGAGTGTGTGACCATATGTTTGAAACGGTGATGTCAACATGTTGTAGAAGTAGAGGATCGGAGCAGCTCAGGACCTATGGGTTTGGATGCATTCTATAGGCATGAACACCTAACAATGTTCAACACACTCCCTACTATATTACACTACAATAGAACAACAACAAAACACAATACATCCCTTTTCAACGTGTTTAAGAATAACTTAAAAATGTATTTGCATTTATTACTGTGAGTGAATTATGGGAATGGGATGACCAAATTCCTAGAATGTTTTCCGCCTGCCTTTCCCTGCTCAAAAACCTCTTCAGTCGCTGTTCTCTTATGCTTTTTTCAGTCCACTGTGTTGGCTGTAAATAACATGGCTGTCACTCATAGACTCTGTGCCTCTTCAATCAAGGCACGAATGGACTGACGCATTCAGCGAACTCCTTCAACGCCCAGTCTGCACCTCCAGTCTCTTTGTCACATCGACTGTAAACATGGATACAGGCCAAAGCCACAAGAAAAGCAATTTAGAGAGCTGAGCAGAGCTGACAAGTGAGGCTCTTGTGTGTCAGAGAGCTGCCAATGGATTTTAAGTCCTTTTCTAATGATCACCTGCATGAACGTACACTGCCCATTTCTCACTGACTCTGACATGAGTGCTGGATGTGAGATTAAACTATTTTTAAGAATCAGCCTGACGTGTTTGAAAACCTTCACACAGTTCTTATTGGAGAGACTGCATTATTGCATTATTATAACATTACTGTACCACTCACTTAAGCAAGATGTACGTTTAGAGAACAATAAAAACACATTGTCAATAAAATGCAAATCCACAAGAACAATATCTTCAAGTCACAAGATCAATCACAGTAGATACGGTTGTGACGGCAGATATGAATTCTCAATTTTTAACTCTGACGCTCAAAAATACAACTAAACCAATGTCACGAACTGGCTCATGCTTCGGACAAGGAGGGAGATCACAAATTAGTTTTAAGTTTAAATATGTATTAAATCCAACTAAAATACAAAAGTGATTGAATTAAACTGGTGGAAACAGAACCAAACCAAATGGCTGCCCGGAGGGAGAGAGCGACTGACCCCAGCTTATAAAGCTCATCAGCCAATCAGACCAGGCGATCTCATCTCCCCGACGACCCCACCAAACCCTTCAGGCTTCCTGCTTGGAAGACATCACAGGAAATGCATCTCAAGGCCGGGTTTCAAAATAGCTTATAATTCATTTTGTTAGACTTGAAAGGATTTGGAGACGTCTTCATGTCTATCGTCTCACTCCTGTCAGCCTGAAGACATCAGCTGGATTTCTTTACAACACAGAATAGACAGAAGGCGCCATCATTATTACAATAGGAGCGAAGGCTTTCACTGTTCTCACAATAGGAGCCTGCAGGGTTATCACACTAACTAAACATCAGTTTAACCCTAGTACAAATTCTGATCAAATACAAAACACAAAATTATGAAGTAGCAATAGTTTAGTTCACAATTTTTGTCTTACAAGGAACATATTATCCAGAGTTATTTCCATTTAGGGGTCTATTGTCAAATCTTTGCAATGCTTTAATGTGCAAAACACAGTGATCAACTTCTACTCTCCCTTGCTGCAGCACCACAGTGCACACTGAGTGAAAACAGGGTATTGTAGGCACCATCTCTTTAAAGAACCTCTCTCTTGGTTTTGTAGTGCTTTCCGGTTTGTACTTTTTACCGTTTACAGAATTTATACTTTTACCATTTAAAACAAAAAGACACTATTTTAGTTGTACAATATGCATTTATTGACATTAGAATGTATGACAGACTTGGATCCTATTGGACTACCTCAAGAGTATTTGTCATTACTGTGAAAATTAAGCTGTTAGTTTGTTCTTATACACATCTATCACACCAACTTAAGTTGTGCATGTATAAACTAAATGTCTCTACTGTCTGTTATGTGGTTATGTTTTTAACCTGGCTGCAAACCAAACTTCCCATTTAGGACAAAAAAGACAGAGATTGAAAGAAATTGAAAGTGTTTATTGATTGCTTATGCAATTTATTGAAGAAAAGCTGAATCTAAAAATAATATAACTCATTACATAGCTTTGCCTACCTGTTCTTAAGAATACAAAATACCCCCCAGGCTCAAACGTCTTCCAATTACAGCTCAATGATGAAATTTTACAGGCCATTGCCTAAACCATGATCACATGTGACCCCTGTCTGTTCCATGGGTGTGATATGGTGCATCACATTTGAGTCTGTATGCTAGAACTGTTTTGTCCAGATCTCTTCAATGGTTTTTGAAATGTTTGAGAAAATGTTGAGAAACGTCCCATCTCGCAATGTTAAAGAAAGAGAAAAATATGTCTCGGGTCTGGATCAGCACCAAAATTCACTGGGTTCTTCCCTGAATCATGCCCAACCTGCACATCTAGTTTCATGGTTCGGTATCCCTTCTAACAAACAAAAAAAACAATATGTCCCCATTCAGACATATTGCTTTGTTGCAATACTGCACGTCTGTGCTACATGATTTATTTTCATTATCACAGCGCTAAAAATGAACATTTGATTTATAGTGGGCTCAGTATTACAGAGAGCAGAGTCCAACTTGGCTGATAAGCAGGTTGTGTGCGTAACTCTAGATAAACAATGTTTTACATTCCTCTGAATAAATTCCTGGGGGGCCGGGGAGGCACCGAGAGGAATGTATCAGCTTCCCGCCACGGCATCCAATGCACCTTAAAAGCACACACTGCCTGTGCCACCTCCTGTAGTCATAATGACTATGTTCATTCAAAACAACACACAGACGCAGAGACAGAGAGAGCGAGAGAAGGTTTCCAATAAAAATAATTCTCATGTCATGCACACGCCTCTAACAATAGCTTGGGGTTTTCAGAGCTTTGCTAGTTTATTATTAGGCACATCTGTGCAATTTAAAGCAATCTAAGAATGATCCTGCAGTACATTCCACGCCTGTGAGGCCTGACATGTTAGATTTTTAATTGAACCTGCGCCAGAGATTTTTGTGGCTGCATCAGTAGTCTGTGCTCGTATAAGAGTCTGTTTAACTGAAAGGCGTTCAAATATTTTGTCTATTATTATTATTAAGGACTAAATTCAAAATTTGTATACATGATTAAATAGACTAAAACGCCACACAAAGAGAGCCGTGCATGACGAACATAACAACATCTTAGTCTTTCTGAAAGGCAAATCCCTCGAATTTGACAGGATTGCCGTTTTCATTTCTGCTCCTCTGCACACAGATTCTTGCCAGCTTTCATCCAAGCCATCAAATCAGATAAGAGAGTCACCAGGTCTACCATGTAAAACACAAAACCAGCAGCACTCTGGGTAATAACTGCTGCAAAGCAAACAAAAGCTCTGCTACTCAGGTTGCTATGCAGCAAAGGTGAACCATGTGCTGCAGTGCACTGACGTATACAAATTTGACTTTGTTACCCATTTTCTTTTCCCCCACACAGTGTCAGCTTCAATGTATTTTAGCTTCCATTTATAGGTTGGAACTCTCCAAGCTGCCACTAGCTGTCATAGCGTGAGGACACACCTGCCACTTTTCCTCATTAAACTAAAGGTCATCGTAAATGTCACTGCGTCTGACCCATTAGCCTCCTGTGTTACGTGTTTCTTAAATACTGGTGTGATGCGTTTCTCTTGGTTAAATAATTATTTAAGGCAGTAAATCAATTTTCTTCAAGCATCGTGTAAACACCATCTGCAAAATTTGCTGTTAGTGAACAGACCTCTGCTATGTGACTGTAAATCAATTAACTCAAGTATGGGAACGAGACATCGGCTTACAATAAGCGTAAGCATTCTGTGCGTGCACTTTCCGCTGACTAAATCATATTAATACCATCCATGTATACATTTTTGCCTTATCACAGCACAGACAAAATGTTGATTATAATGTGCATACCAATGTTCTGAGAGATTTACAGCATCGTTCCGCTTAGAAGTACAAGATTTTGCAAGACGGTTGACCAATATTGTAGCAGCCTAACTGTGTGTTTGCAATAACTTAATTAACCAGGACCAAGCAGTAATGACTGACTGTGATGAAGAGGAGAATTTGACATCTGTATCCATCTTAAAACAACACAGGCATCTGTACAGAACATGGAAAATTTTATTCAGAAAACCTGAGGCAGATACACAGAGACTGTAAATTAGGACAGCTTCCTTCACTCTGATGTTTCACTTGAAAGTATGTAATCGGTGTTATGTTATCACTATAGCATCAAGAATCAAACGGCATCCAACAGACAGTGACAACCCAACATTGCTGCCAGGCATCATCAAATCGTGGATGTCAGATGTGAATATGCCGCTAGATTCTTTTTTAGAACGCACATGTGAAGGCATTAAGCACAGCGTACAATCAGAAAATTGCAGGGGAAGAGACGAACTCACATGGATGAGGCTTTCAGAGAGGCTTTCAGCGCCTGAATTGCCACCACTTCCTGAACAGATGTGTTACATGCCAATATTACCAGGATGAGGGGAAGATCAAAATTCCATCATCTCCCTCTACAAGTGAGGGTGAGTGTGTGTATCTGTACAGCGTGTGTGTTCGAGGAGCAGGCAAGGAGCCACAGAAAGAGAGATGTATATTGGCATGCACACCAGGTGTCTGTACACATGTGTATGTACTCACCTATGAAGCCAGATGAGGGAGGATTAGGCTGGATGGTCTCCTCAGTGTTTCCTTGAATCACATCCCAGAGTTGCCACACGTATCTGGGGTGAAGGATGTAGAAGGGCTGGTCAGGATGGAGCCTGCGGTGCTCCACATACGGACCAAACAGGTTATAGTCTGGGCTGGCATACCACTGACAGAGAGAGAGAGGGAGGCACAAAGACAAACCGCTGACCATTAAACATGTTTCATAGGACAGAATTACATTAGACGGACATTAGAGAATAAAATGAAATCATGTAAGTGTTTCATAATCTCAAGTGCAAGCAAATGAAAGTAGCAAACTCTGGTTCACCTTCAGTCGTGCTGCACGTCACCACAAACGCACAGGCTCCATTCACGACTTGCATCAACATGCGGTCCTGTTGCCTGGCTACTTTATCCAGATGCTGAGATCACATGTTAATGCAAGGGGTAAACGCTGGCGGTATGCATTGTAACTGGAACGCTAGTATCCAGGCGTAAATGTAAGGCTTAGCTGAAAACGTCGCCTCATCTTCCCGGCTTCAATCGCTCTCACTCACACAGTTATTTGGAATGGGAGATGTGATTTGCCATAAATGTTAATGGATGAGGGCTTAAACAGAGCAACGCCTGCTGACATCTGATGATAATGCAGGCAGCATCCAGATAACGACAACGCATGTCAATAATTATCCAGATAACGTATGTGAATACTGAGATCAAATTTTAATGCATGGGGCTGCAATTTGATGGATTGGCCACCAACAATAAATCACAGCTTTTTGACGGACAGCTGTTTGTCAGTGACAAATGAGTCAAATTCCAGGCATATAATCAGGAAGCAAGGAGGAATTCATAAATCCTCCATGTTAGAACAATGGCATGTTTCCCTCCTCTTCCTGCTCCTCTCACACCTGATCTTCTAAATCAGATCTGTTAAACCAATCAAAATCAGGGAAGCACCAACTGCTGAACCAGTGAACACACCTGATCTATCTAATGCATTAGTGCCATTATTATCTCTGCCGTGTTGGTTTGTTAATCTGTATGTTTATGAGCAGGATCAATCGAAAAATTAGGAACCGATCGATCATGAAACTAATAACCACTTTAATGTTCTGGACAATAACCTTTGAACCGCAAGTCATCGAATCAAAATGTGTATTTTCTGGATTCATTGAGTCTATCAAACATTCATCCATACAGGCCACAATCAAAACGTCTGTCTCCTAAAACATTGTTTTTGTATATCCTCCTACATTTTTTGGTCAATTCTCACATGTAGACTGTTGGACAAAGGTTTTATTGTAGTTGTTTTTTTATACTCCTTACCGTTTTGTTATAATTGGCTGCCAGATCGCATGGGCGTGGCTCATTCTTCTAAGATGTTGTATCTCATGAATGAATTGCACTCACCAGTTACTGTATGCAACAAATGAAACATCTATTGACCTGATGGTGGTGCGATAACAACAACAGCCTTCTAGTTTTAGTAAGTTTTAAATTTGTTTTTTTTAAAGCCATATGTGGTGCTGTGCAGCTAGGTTAAAGAATGAATAATTCCCCTTAAAGCCTGAAATCAAAACATTCTGTTCCTCAACACAAACACACTGAAAATACAGCTTTTCAATTTAAATTTTGTGCAACCTTTCACAGTCACTTTGACATCGCAGAGCTCATTTATAGTTTGTTCACATGTACGGTGCAGAACCTGTGCATTGTGCTCTTCACGTGTTTTTAACAAATTAACATACACAATAGATGGCAGTGGAGATTGAGGGCATGTGATAAGATTCTTATCAGAAGCCGGGAGCACATTCACAGAATCGGCTTTTCACTCACCAATGATAATGAAGCTGAATTCTAGGAAGAATTGATCACAATGCCGCCCTTCTTAAAGCTGTGAATATGTACAGCATATTATAGTTATTATGGTGGAAGTCAATGGGAATTCATATAATAGGAGACACTTCAAAGGGCTCCATTTACTGGAGGCATGATGAACTACTATGTTTTCCCTTGGATTCATAACAGCTGACCTTAATTACCATCTGTTAGTGAAATACTGAAGCACTGAATATGGTAATGCCTTCTGATAATAAAAGCATTATATATGCCCCATTGTGATCCTCTGTACATTTGGTGGGTAAAAATGCAGAATTAAAAGAGCTTAATTAGCTGCCAATAATAAGGCCTATTTGTAGCCTGTGAAGCAAGTCAAGCATTTCTTTATTAAAATGTTAGACCCTCGAGAAAAACCCCCACAGAATTTCACTTTTATGTGATTGTAAAAATAGAATAGTCTACTTGGAAGATAAAGAGAAATCAATTTGATGGTGTAGCCAAACAATTTATAACTTGTATGCACTCTAATGAGCACGCTTCCTCCGCCAAGTCTGAAAACATATTTCAGCACACTAGATCCAGATCCCCAACCAGATCTGCACCAGATCACACCCATAAGGAGATCAGCTTGGGGTTTTGTTCAGATCTCTTCACTGTTTTGTTTTGGGGGGTTTTTAAAATAGCCAAAATGTCGTAAAACTCCTCATCTCGCATCGTGAGAGTGAAAGGAAATGCAGGATGGGATCACCTCTAAAATTTAACAGGTTCTTCTCCGCACAGAACAACAACAACAACAACAACAACTTGGTGAGGGGGCAATTAAAGAGACATTAGGTGAGACTATGAGGGAGATCAAAAGACAAAGACAAAAATACTGCAGGCTGTCACAGACGAATGCTCAGCACCCATTTATTTCCATTAGCACACCATGCCCACATGCAAACTCTTCTTCCTCTCACATTTCACCCATCATTCTCTCGGTTTTCCTCAAAGGCTGATGTGCGACAAATAGGAGTTTGTGAATTAACATTTTCACATGAATGTGTGAACAGCGTGCGAGTGTGGCTTCTACCAATTCTGCTGATCTCGATTCTGTGGAAAATGGAACTGCAATGTTTAATGATCCGTGACAGCCGAGGTCACTGATGTGGCAAATGCATAATTTGCATGGTGTTGGCTGATTTCCCAGATCATTTAATGTACGTGTATATAATATGATAAAGTGAGGGTGACGTTTTTATTGCTAAACAATTGCTTCTTAGGTTGTCCAGTTGTGCAAAGGACGTCACAGCTAAAAGTGGATTTCTAATGAACAAAATCACATTTTTTTCCAAACACAAACACACTTACTAATTACTTGATCGTAACATTTTAATTAATGTTTAATTCAGCTGTCTTCACAATACAAAATAATGAGTTCACGTGCACGTAGCAGCACTGTGAGGTGTGATAATCCTGGGAAATGCCAGCAGGTGATGTGATGTAATTACCTCTGCTCTTACAAAGAACAAAAGGTTACAGTCTGAAAAGTGGTCATCGCTGATACGGAGGGACAGGCGTTTCTAATATTAGCCTGTAAGAGCGCCGAGCCTGACACAATTTATATGAACGGACAAGCAGATAATAACCGATAATCCCAGATAGCAAGAAAAATGGGCAAATAATTGAAATCATTAAAGGAGCAGGGTACAAGCAGCATTCAAATCGATTTTAATTGCATAGTTCTTCGGTTATTAACCTGATGGCATCGGCCCTTGAAAAAGTCCAGTCCCTCATCGATTGTAGCTGCATCATTTGCTGAATATTAATATTTAGGTGAGTCATGAAGAAGTGAAAGGGGGGGCGGGGGGTTGAGCCACACTAACCGCACGTATGCTTGTGGATGGTGGTAAACATGAATCAGAGGGCCATTTTCAAGGACAGACAGAGGGCAAATCTAGCGGGCGGAGATGGATGAGAGCAGACTGCGGATATGAAGGAGAGGGGGACGGGAGGGGGGAATCAAGTGGAGATGTGATAAGCAGTGATATTGAGTTTGGACGTTTGACATGGTGCTCTATCTTGATCACTACGGTAGAGTGAGAAACTATCAATTTGATAATAAAACAAACAAACAATAAACAAACCATACCTTGAGCAAGTTGACAGTATAAGGTGCAGGGTCCCAAGCCACCAGCGTCACATTCTTGTAGAGAGAACTCGTGTTGAATCGATGCTTTGGATTGGCCAGAATCTACAACAGACCATGTATGGTATCAAATCAACACCGTACACACTTGCCATTCTATCCAAGAGTCAAGTGTGGCCATACAATATGCTCTCGTGCAGTCACAGTGTTGTTCCTCCGAAAACTTAGCAGATCAGTTCTGCTCAGAGTAGACGAGGGTTCTCGGCTCCCTGACCCTGCAGAGCACAGAGAGGAGATTTTCTCTGTGCCGGCACAATTCTGGCTTTTCCTCAGATAAATGAAGCAGCCTCTGCTCTTCCATTCCACAGCACTATGGGGTTCACTGCCGGGCCAAAGTGCTGCAGTTTGTAATGAAATATGTCTGATGCAGAGGGCTTCTGGAAAATTGAGGCAGCACTTGAAATATGCTGAGGGGTTTCCAACAATGTTTCTCCTGATTCGCTGCCAGCCAGGTTTGTATTTCCTTTTTAACAAGGTTTTGACTTTTAAACACGTCAACTGTCTGGCCAAGAAGCTCAATTCTAAGGTAAGGTAACCTGGAAGTGCTCGAGGTTCTGACACTGATGCATTATCGTGTCTTTGCTGTGCTTCAGTAACCGTAAAGGTCAGGAAATCCCCATCACTTTATAGGGCACAGCAGTAAAATGCAGTGCCAGGTAATACGTTCTCATCTGTTGACGCTGTGTCAGAGACGTCTGTGGTGGTGTAGCATAGCATTGCATTATAGTCAGAGGCGTTTGGAATATAACATCTCGTTAGCCTCAAAGGGACTAGGAATGTCTCACGTGAGCGGCTTCCACGCTGTACATCTGTGGTAGACCAAACTTTCACCTTTTGTTCTTGGACTTTAGGCAAGAACCACCATTCCATCAAACCCCAACCCTAACCATGTGCAGAACTGAATCATCACAAGCTTCACATGTTAGGATCGATTGCAAGTCTGCTGTGTTGGACTGCATTCGCTTGGCTTGTACACTGAACGTACACTGTGCCACTGTGCATATTTATCATTCTACATTTACTGGTTATAATGACGCAAAATCTGATATTACGGATAAATCTTTCCATAAATGTTGGCTCAGTTAAGTAAATAACAGCCACACAAAAATGCAAACCAACCCTTGGAGGACTGCCACGACACACGACACATGCTGCACATGTAGTCACAGCCCGCGGTCAGAGTCATTAAAGCTGCATTAACATCCGTCATAAAAAGCTTTATGTGCGCTTTACCTGAGAGTTGATGATGCGAATAGTGGTTTTGTTCCCCACGTCCCTCTCGTATCCCTCTGTAGGTGCGGCGTTGAACCGTAAAACTGCATCGTGAGTATCTGAGGGGCACATCAGAGAGAATGCTTGTAGCAGGTAAAGTTTGGAAACAACCGAGGCATAAACAATATAACGTCTTTGTGCAGCGCCGTCGTAAAGGATAAAACCGAGACGAGGCGCGGAACAAAAGGCTCAACCTCAAGGTCAAACCTGTGGGATGTGGAAAGAGACGAAGCTGAAGCATCACCATAACAGAGGGAACGCTGTGTGTGGATACCTTTCTATTTTTCTTGCATTGATCGTTGCGTGCATCTCAATCACTTGGATGTCGTCGTGATCAAAACGTGCTAATTACTGAGACCGACAACGTGACTCACAAAAGTGTCACCTAAAGTGGATCCGTAGTTGTGTTTCGTATATATTGTAGTGGTGCCAGGTCATTGATCTGTGTTTGAGGCAGACGTTACTATGACAACACTGCGACTATGATGATGAACCATGACCACATTCACTCGTAAACCAGGTCTGCCAGGCTCATTGAAATAGCCAGAATGCTCTCTAGTGGTTAGCTTGGGTAACTACCATCCTGACCAGATACAAGTCACCAAGCACACATCACTGCTTATTTTCTTCATCTTGACCTTCATGGTTAACACACAAACAAGACACGCTCGGCTTTGATGGATGGCTGCAGTAATAATTACAAACTTGTAATCTGTGCATGTCTCTTGATCGATCCGTCCACTCCACTTTGTCAGTCATGTGAAACATGAAGGAGCGATCCTCAAGGGTTGCTCTGACAACAGAATGGATGATCTCCCACCAACTGATCCGATACTCCTTCATCACTGCCACCAGCCGACTGGTATAGAATAGCATTCTGTACGTCACCTACTCCAGAATACTACACTACTCTTATATAATCCTGCTGATGCGTCCCTTCCCTATAGGGCGATAAGTCCAAAGAAAACAAAGCTTTCAGGGCAGTTTAAGACCTATGGGTCAACTTACTGGATGAATTTCTATAGACATAAACTGTGTGCAACATACATGTATAGTCCCTATTGTATCATACAATACAAAATTAGGAAACGTAACAAAAATCACAATATGCCTCCAAAGCGTACACAAGCATACCTGCAGAATGGCTTATATAGGTATGAGTGTGTACGCGTAGTATATACAGTTATTGCTGGAGAGCAAGCAGAGGAGATGAAAAACATGAAGGTTTTTTTTAAACCTGTCAGCTTGTGAGGCTTTAAAGCGACGCCTGCAGGTGATTTGGCAGAGAAACCAAGGTTCTATTTTCACACTTTAGGTGCGTTCATTTGGTTGATTCACAGAGGAACCCTGAGGGCTGGGAGCTGTCAGAGACATCACACCAGAAAAAAATTCAAGCAAATGGAAACTATAGAAATATCCTGATTTAATTGCCTGCCAACTTTCAAACATCTTGATTACTACATAGTTTCAATTTAACTTAAGGCTTTTATTCACTTATTCATTTATTTTAAAGCCTTTATTTTCTCTTGCCTGTGCTTCAGCCCGTCAACATCTTGCCCAACCTACAAATCAACCCAGCCCCAAAAGACGCAAGTGGTATTTGTTGCTTTCATAACTGAAGCTTTCCACTGTAACGTGGCTGACCTTTTGATCCCTTTGAACCCGACCTGATCCTCAGGTCTGTGGCCTGGAACCGTCAAAGTCTTTGTTGACGCTCTCCTCTCTTAAGTGAATCCAGACGGACAGAGTCGGTGTAGTTTTGGGAAATCCCAAACATGTAATCTTTGTTTTTCCTCTATTTTCTGACAATATTAGCTTAATCTCACCCTGACCAGGATCAATATCCCACCACACCACATTTTTACAATTACCTTCATCTAAACTACTCTCTCTCAGTGTCCGATTGACAACCACTTTGTACATGTTGCTCTCGGAAGGAGCTTCTCATATTATTAACCAGCATGACAAGTATGTTCTTTGACATGTCAGACTGTAATTTAATGGAAGAAAAACATCCATAATTTGTCATGTTAGAGAGGAGCTCAGCATCTTGAAGTCATTTTTATTGACGTAGATTGAAGTCATTTTTATTAAATCGGTACATCAGACTAATAAAAATGACTTCAATC
>OMOW01112984.1:0-16845 GCA_900312555.1 Lamprogrammus exutus | reverse complement strand
GATTGACATTTTGGATTGATGTTATTTGGTCCTCTGGACATGATCCAACAATCAAAATGTTCAGTTAGCACATGATGCCCCACATGATGACAACAGATATCACTATGGATGTACCGCCCACCGTAATTGTGATTGGTTGGCACTTTGCACGTCGCAATCTGAAAATGCTGCTGATAGCGATTAATCAGCAATGCAATATCATTGTCAATTCGCTCGCTTGCGTCCTGTGTAGAATCGCTGTCAGAGCCACCTTTCAATGGCTTTGATCATAGAGTTTGATGGAAGTTTGGTGCTATGGTGGTAGTAGGTTATTGCTTACCAAAATACTCCTCAGATGGAGGGTTTTCCATGTCAAACAGCATCTTTTTGGTCAGGCGCTCCAGCTCATCTTCAGGGTGGGCAATGGGATTGCTGGGAGCGCTGCCCTGGAACCCAGAAAAGGAAAATAGCTGTCATTCACAAAGCCTGCCATGGTAATGAAGAAGAGTTCAATTCCTTGTATTCCTTTTCAGCCCACTGATGAATATCACCTGTGGTTCATCCTTTTCGCCATGCATTTAGACATGAGCACATCCTGCAGAACTATTCCTTAAAGTGAAACGAGAACTACCAAAAAGTTACCGCTTTACAAAAAGCTTTCGCCTCAGATCAAAAGAGCAACAAAAACCTGACTTCAGAGATCAGGATAAGGCACTGTCTCAAGGTCAAACAAAACCCTGTAATTAACATGCAATGAAGGATCTTCAGTCTGCCTTCTCCCACCGAGATATGTGACCCTGACTCAAGCCCCAGTGGTGTGCAACCCAGAGGGTCCTTGTGTGCAAAACACTGTGACCCTGAATAATCCATGCATTTGGAAAATAACAGCAGACACAAGGAGAAGAAAAGGTGAGCATAAGGAGAAAGGTCTTTTGGGTGTTTTAAGTCATTGAGGATGGGTCAGGTGATGGTTATTTAGTTATGCTGTGAGCACAAAGGAGCAGTACGTGTGAGCAGAGTTGGGGTCTAATCTGTAAGTTTAGCGAGATGACGTAACTCTCTGAAGGTGCCACTTCCTTCCTTTCCTTGAGAGCCTGCCCTCTCTCTTATCATGCACTCTCTGACATCTGCTTCCTGGGTGTCTATATGGGGCTGACGTGTTATTCCTGACATTTTCTGCCAATCATCCACACGGCTACAGAATATGCCCAGACACCCTGGGGGCTTAAAGGCCTGAACTCGACTCCGTCATCCTGCATGGCCGAGCTTTTTTGGAATCAGTGACACTGAGCTGACCTTACCTAGACCACAGACTGGCTGGGTCTTTACGGTGCATTTGATTTTCAATATTGTAACACAAACCAAGGTCTGACCTGACCTTTGAGGTGTTCCTAATTGTGACATTTGGGAGCTGGGTGAATGTTAGAGACCAGTCTGGTTTTGCACTAATTTATCCATGGCTTACCGTGCCATATAAAGGAATCAGATTTGTCAATATCAGATTGACTCAATGGCTGCGTGGAATAGCAACAAATGTTTCTGTATTCAGAGTGAAAGAGTACGATCCTGTTATTATTGAACATTTGATTTGTGTCTACTTCATTTTACTCATTAATTTTAGTAATTTCAAGTGTCAGTCCAAGTTTCATCCATCCACCCTTCTATACGTCTATAATACATGTCTGCCAAATGACTAAATGTCATGTGGTTGTGATAAATCTGTGTTTTTCATCTGAGCAGCGTGCTGTGTTTACTTCTAGAGACAGTGAGAAATGCTGACTTGTGCTTACTGTCTGGAGTATCAAGGAATGTCTAAAACTTTATGATGCATGACTTTTCCTTGGCATGGCCTGGCTGAGGATGCAGCAGGCTGATAATGGGAACCCAAACAGGAGGCCTCATTAACTCAGAGGGATCGACACGTTGAACGTGCAAATCCCTCTGCCATGCCAGAGCGCTATCTGGAGAGCAGCTGGGCCCAGGCTCATGGATTCCTTGGCACCTTGCATCTCCTCAGCTACTCAAGCATAACAGCAGGAACACATCATGGAGTTGAAGAAAGAGATGAAAAGAACATTACTCAGAGGGTGGATATTCCTCTATTGTTACCTAAAATGACATGACCTTTTTTTAAAGTAATTAGGTACACTTGGTGAGTGGTGGAATTCTAATACAAAAACAGAGAGTCCCGCAAAAGAATGGATCATTCTGAAAAATCTGAGCACGATTCAAACAACTCAAAGAAATGCTTTCCTTGTCAACATGCTACTCATTACGGCTGTGTTGTTAGCGTGAGACAGTGAAGAGGACGATTTAACACTGTTAATCTTAGGTCCACATCAAAAGCACATTGGAGAGGGAACGAAATGCTGCTATTACCAGAAAAAGGCTTTTGAGTTTAAGCTTCATTTATACCTTATCCACTCTTTGACACCCTGCAGCAATGCACTGCCAGAGAGTTTAAAGCACCTTGTTAGGGAGTCTTTTGTGACAGCACAGAGTAATTTTTCACTTGAATAAGAGAAAGAAATTGCTTCCCTGCATGCTTTATGATTGCTTCGCACTTCTTGTTCAGCTTTTCAGCGGCAACAATGGAACTATACAGCAGCTATATGAGCTGTAGACATGGTTTTTCAGTTATGTCTGGCTCAAGTCAGTAAATTGTTTGCCTACACCCTCGGGGACACTCGGTAGCAGTTACATTGAAGTTAGTACTTAAATTCCGTGGTGACTGGGTTAACACCTGTACCAATTTTCCACTGTTTTCCCTGCATGCAGAGGCTTATAGTTTGAGGTCATCTACCATCTGCATTTGAATGGCAAAAAGCTTGATCTAATACCTCTGAAAGACATCAAAAGCTACCCACTTGACTTTTTGTCAGAGCATGCCGCGCCACTTTAAATCAAAACAAGAACAACGCCTGAAAGCAGCCACTGTTGTGTGCTACCTGATTCAACTTGACTGTGAAAGGTGAGCAAAGAACACAGATTTTGGTCAGGACAGCCAATCACTGTTTGACTGCCACATCACTGAATTAAGCTGTGTGCACCACCCACTGTGGAATTGGCATTGTGTCAGAACTGATTAAATTAAGGGTGGGGGAGTTGGGGCTCAGTATGGGCTCTCACTTGATGCCCTGGCAGCTCTGCACCCTGCAAAGAACCCAACCTCAGACACTGTCTTTCCTCTCACTGCCATGGCAGAAGAAAAGGGAATGACGAGTCCTCTCAGAGCATTGGATCCTTTTTTATGTTAATGGTGGTGGAACAAATGAAAGCAAGAAGCACAAACTACTTACAGTTCATTATCTACGAGATTGAAAAACAATTGTTAAACACATTGTTGTCAAAGAGCCAACCAGGATTGAAGCATTGTCTAACAAATTTGTGGAAAGTCTGCAGGAATTTGTTTTTCATTGCATACCCACCCTCCAATAACAACCAATGGGATAAATGAATGGCAAAACACAGATCACCTCTTCCTATGTTACACATTAATCGGACAAATTGATTTTGGTTTATTGATTTATTCTACACCTGTCTGTTTCCAGCCATACTGACAGTTGACAGGCATAAAAACACTTATGGTACACATCTTCTCTCCTAATTTTGACACTCTTTATCAAATAAACACTTGATCAGTCATCTGTGCCTTCACTTTAAGGCCAACACTTGGTCACTTACTCTGCTCAGTTCTATTGAGAATGAGACCTGCTGCAAAAATAGCATAAGCCAGTGATATGCAAAAGGGAAACTGTACAAGCACTGTGTAAAGAGCCCAATGAAAGAGGACTGCTAAACAATACTAATCTGTGTCTCTAAACCTGCAGTCATCTGTCAGCTGTACCGCCTCTGTTTCACTTCTTGCACATGCAACATTGTACCTTAAACCAAAAGCAATTGTCTTTTCGCGTTTGCAATGGCTCAAGATTTCCTGCACGATCAGCACAAACTGAAGAATGAGATAATCACTCACAGACATATTTATCCACAGATTAAATGATGATGGACTTTACAATACAAATGCTCTTTAGTGTCAATAGAGCTGCAGCTTTAAGACAGGCTTTTAAGAGGGAGCTTTACTCAGCTCACAATCTGACATCCTGGCCTTTTGTGGACCTAAATTACAAAGGTATTATTTAAGGACAGAAGAAAACAGCTTATTAAAATAATAGTAATAACAACACCAACAGTAGGTCACAATGGGCCAATCCATTTGTTACTCTGGTTCATGAGAGATTGAAATGTATTGGAGAAGCTAAAAGAACCATTTGTCGTCTGTCAACACTAAACGAGTGATTATAGCAGCTTAACCAAATCAGTTTTACCAAAACAATGAAAGGGATTGCTGGATCAGTCACACAATCCTTTCAGGGAGTTTGCGTGTTTTTGCCTGTGTGTGTCTGTTGGTGACTGTTTGAGGAGAGGGGAGTATGCCGTGTGTCTAGACTTTAACATATGGGTTAAACATTTAAAGATGCTTTTCGAATGTGTGTATTAAGAGACGTCACTTTAGAGTGTATGGATTTATGTTGTTCCATACTGTAAAGACCCATTTTCTCAAAACTTTGTACGCCTGGAAAGCCGGAGATTCAAGAATGATTCTACTGCACTGGGACAGCAGTAGTGCTGAACATAAAGCTTTAACTTGGGACTGGCAGGATGGCATTTAGGCTGCGTTCTACATCCACATACGTTTTTTTCTGCTCAAATGTGGTGCATATCCATGTAAATAGAACAAAAAACCACGTGGCATAAATTTTGTGCCACATTTATATGTGGAAATAAATCTAATATGTATGTGGAATCTGCCAATTCCACTGTTATCTGCTATTCTGACTTCATAAAATGTCGGAATCTTAAAATATAATTAAATATTTAAGATAAACTTATATAATATAATTAAAATGTGATTTGTGTATCAGGATACATGCACACAAACACATTCCATGTCGGGACCATTCATTGCATTAAAAATCTAGGTTTTGCCTGCGTTGTGACTGGTCCTCAGCTTGTGTGTTTTTACACTATGGACAATCTTCATCCATTAAAAAAATACTAATAAGTTATTAACAAGTTTTATAATTTCTTGAGTGGTTTGTCGCTGTCTGTGCTGTGTTGCTTGAACATGTTTTTTTCCTTATCTGGCTACAAATCACATGCCGGTGCAAAGTGTAAATAGGGCCGTAAATATACTTTGAAAAGAAATAGCTTGTGTCTTTTTTGTGTGTCCATTACAACATTTTGTTTACCTCTGTCTTAGTAGAAATTAAAAAATGTCTTTGTGCTTGCAGGTTGTTGTAGATAGATAGATAGATAGATAGATAGATGGATAGATGGATAGATGGATAGATGGATAGATACTTTATTAATCCCGAGGGAAATTCAGGTAATGGTATGGACACATGGACAGTTCTGTTTTGATTACATAAGTGATTCCCAAATGCCACTCTTAGAAATGGGACATAGTAAGTGGATAAAGACAAAGGGGTATTTCACTGCCTGTGTGACATCTTTCAAACAAATGTAGTTAGTGTAAAGAACATGTTAATGACAACAACAACAACAATAATAATAATGATAATTTTAAAAATAATACTAATCATAATAACCACCTTCAGAGTAAGCATATATAAAGTATATATTTTTGACAGACAAATAGGTCAAGCTGTTTTAGCTCTATTTAAATACTGAGGGGGGGAAATAACAGTAAACTGTATTGCAGCTGTGTACAGAGCAGCAAATGATAATTAAAAATGAACCAATTCTGCAATTTTTCACAGCCATCTAAATCTTTGGTATAAACTGGATCCATATGAAAGGATGAATTTTAGACTGTTCCGAGACGTTTAATGTATGTAGAGGGGCTCTTCAATGTTTGCAAGATTGTGCGTGTATAAAAACTAGGTCATCCGTTCGAAACTGACACATCCCCCTGCAAACAGATACATGAAAAGTGCAGAGGGGTGCCACAAGCAATCAAAACACAACAACAACAACAAATTACTGCACAAATTGTTGGGACAGACATAAAGCTTATTTGACTTCGCTTTACAATCCAATGAATGTAGCAAATGTCACATTACAGAGGATGCAGGTTTTCCTGGTTTGGGTGAGAGATGAAAATAATTGCCTGCTGTTTCCTCATGTGGCGACACAGATCTCAATTTAAATGCATGCGGTGGACATAATGATTGTCCACACAGGTTAGGTCTTAAAATCGATGTACTGGCACCCTTCACTTCCCTTTTGTAACACACAGTGTTGTCGATCTCCTATGTAATTTTGCCTGCAGAGCAAACCATGATATATCCTCATTCTTTCCAGCTAAACAACTACATTCAAACAATGGTTTATTTGAATGACAGGCTGAAGCTTATCTCTTGACCAAACACAACCACAGGGAAAAGGCTACTCCCTTAAAAAAACATTTAGAAAGTGCACACGTTTCATATACTTTGAGCCAAGAGTGGACACGAGTCCTTCTACAGACATAGCCAGGGGCCACTTGTTTATGTGCAAGACAAGAGGGACACAAAGAGGTCTTGCAACTGACAGGTAACTATACCAAGGAGGAACCAGCAGGGGCCACTGTTAAGCAGGTGATTTTGGCTGCCTTGTTAATGGCTAAACCAAGATTGCACCCAAAGTACATCTGAACTGTTCTGAGTGGGCAAAATAATTGGATCAGTACTTGGTCAAATGGTGTCACATAGCTGAGTAGTGTTTTTTCATTAACAAAAGTAAACTACTTTATCAATTTCCTTGTATAACTCTTTTTCACACCATAGCAATGAGCAATAAAAAAAATACTGTATTATTACGTATTAAATGTAATCAATAAAAAGTATGTCTGGTATCTGATTATTATCATTTTAAGGCATTTAAAATTATTTGCTGAAAAAGCTCCTGAAATGTAGAACAACCTTTTAGATAGCCAGGATGGAAATATCGAATTAGTTATGGCTTTAATTGAACATCCAAGAGGAGATACATACGTCACAGTATCATCAACAGATCGCAAAAGAATCCTATTACTGCAGGACATATCTGCATCTCTTTACACTACAGGCCAGTAAAAAGAGGTGGAAAACAAGAAAATAAACAAACTGCTCATACATTTTGGATTGCTAGAGCTCACTGAACTGCAATGACAGGTATCGATCCAGGCGGTTATTTACTAGCCATGCTGTTCGTCTCAGAGGAGCCGGGGGAGCGGGGGGATGGCAGGCCTTATTATTTATGAGAGGTTATGAGACAAACACTTCTGATCTACTGAGCGTCACCACTGACCAATGAAGAAACAAACAGAGAAAATTAGGATGACTGCCGCAGTAAGACCGACAATTCAACTGACAAAAAAAAAAAACCCATTACTAGCTGAATCAATGTGAAGACCCGCTCCTCATTTAAAATATGTTCACATTGGAAGCATTTGAAGGTAGTTTGTGGTTAAGCCTTTTTGGTTTGTGTACTCTTCTTCGTACATTTCATCAATTTCAGATGGAAACCAGCATTCGATGAAAATGTATGATGAAAGCTGGTTTCCATCACTGTAAAAGCAAATCCTCATGAATCATTTCCTCAATTTTCCACTATGATTTAAGTTGAAAATTTCACACCTCTTAAAGGATGTAATTTATGTGAAACTTGGCACACATATATATTCTCTGGACTTGCCAAATCTTTGGTTAATTTACATAATTAGATTTTTTTTTTTACTTCTAAGTCATATTTATTTGATGATGGATTCACACCAATCTTGGTACGTATACATGGGGTTTGAAATAGGCTTGGGACCGATTTATAGCTGGACAGCAGTGGATGAACGTTGCTATTGCATAGTCTAACATGAAACTGGCCATGATATAGTGGAGCTTTTGTGCAGTCAACAATTTGCTCAGGAGACAGCCAATAAGGAGCACTAAAGAAGCCCAAAATCATGTAGATTAAATTGGATGAAACGCAATAAAACCAATGCATCCAGTATAAAAAATATATAAATATTCATATTTGTTTCTTTATTGGTCAAAGTGTGGGTGATCTAATAAAGTAAGAAAATGAGCTGCTTTTGAAAATCACTATTTAACTTGGCGGCCTTGGGTAGGAAGGCATTCTTGGTTGGACACTACAAATCAGCAATATTGGACAACTACTACGTGAGCCAATGAACTGTAGACTGGGCTGGCCTAAGTATTCATATATATGGCCAATTTTCACAAAGTTGCATTTTTAAATCATTTGACTGGAGGTGTCATAAAAGTCAAAAATGTCTCGATAGACACTCCCTTTAATGAAATTCAGTCACATGGTCCAAGCCTCATATCCTATATACTGTATATATCCATATACTATGATAGGTAGTCCCTTCAACATAGTTCATCATCAGTACTAAGTGGTAACTGATTAGTAATCCTCATTAATTTAGCTGTCTACAAAAAGACTCTGCAACAAGAACAGGACACTTCGGACGCAGCTATATCTTAGCACAACTAAGACGCAAGTATTGGATACCATCAATTCTGCATCCAGAAAGGTAATCTACAAGTACGCAGTGTGCCGCAAGATTAGTGGAAAGATCAGAGAGCAAAATATGGTAAACCTACCCGAGGATCATCTCTTGCCCGAAAAACCCCCCTTCACGAGTACCAGCGTCGACTATGTTGGGCCATTTGATGTAAAGCGGGGCTGGGGCACAGTCAAGAGGTACGTGTAATGTTCACTTGTCTCGCTCTCAGAGCAGTGTACATCGCAGTTGCAGACAGCCTCGACACAGAGTCCTGCATCGATGCAATTTGCCGCTTTATATGCAGAGGAGGTCAAGTTGCCATCATGTGCTCCGACAATGGCACGAACTTTGCGGGCGCCGAAAAGGAATTGAGAAAAGCTATTCAACACCTGGATAACAACAAGATTAAAAGGGCCCTGCAACCAAGAGGAATCAAGTGGATATTCAACAGCCCGGCTGCTTCGCACCTGGCCGGTGTTTGGGAAAGACAAATTCGAACAGCGGAAAGAATCCTTAATTCCCTGTTGAAAGAGCGAGTTGTGAATGATGATTGTATTCGGTCAATAATGTGTGAGGTCGAGAACGATCTCAAGCCACTCACACCCAATCATCTATTGCTGCTGAAGTCCCATTCCAGCATGCCCCCAGGCATCTTCAGCAAGGACGACACGTACTAAAGGAAGCGATGGAGTCCAGTATCTTGCAGAAATTCCGACTTCCCAGTTCAAATGGAACACACCATTATTCTGGACCAGATCTTCCACTCCTCCAGGAGTGCCAGAAATGGTCAAAGCCAAGAAAAAAACTTCACAGTTGGAGATGTGGTGCTACTAGCGGACAGTTCTTCTCCTCCTAATTCCTGGCTCGTGGGGAGAGTAGTTGAGACGTAGCCGAACTCCAGTGGAACAGTACAAAGAGCGGGAATAAAAACCAAGGCCAGCGTACTGGAAAGGCCGGTAAACAAACTGTGCCTATTGCAAGAAGCGATGCCAGGAGAGAAGGGTAAAGAAGAAATGAAGAAGAAGAAAGAAGAATCACAAGAAACATGATTAAGTTTAATAGTTCATGGACAGTAAAAGTAGTTTGGCTCTTACTGTTGAGATTTGGTAATTGCCTAATCCTCCTGCCTAGCCAATTTGGGGCTGGAATGTAATAGCCAAAAATGAACTAGATGATAAGTAATTTATGAGGTTCATATTATTCTGAAATGTATAATTTAGTAATGACGTTGTTGTATCTTTGCTAATTTCGATGACATCATTGTTGTAACCCCATCGGTTTAGATGACATCATTAGTGAAAGTTTTTTAGTTTTGATGGCACCACTTTGTTAGAATGATGCCATAAATATTGTTTATTTAAGTAGCTGCAGAGCCTAATACTGTTGTAAGCAGCTTTGGAAGCAACACAGTTTTTGAATGCACATTAGAAAGTATAGTTAAATGTACACCTGACTTTGTAATTTTGAGTTTTTGAATTAAATAATATAAAGGAAAGTTACCTAGTCTTGTCATGCGCGTAACAAACGCTGTTTACTAGGCCAACCCAAGAAGTAACACATCTGAGCCAAAGAAGGGGCAAAGATGTGCCACTACAGTAGTCTCTGGTGGTTCAGGAATTGCTGGGTGGAGCTCACAATTAATATTGTTTATATTTGTGCCCAGCAGCCAGTGATAAACCTGAACAGCTACTGGAAGACTGCTGGCTTGAGGAAGTGAAACACAAGGAGGTCCACTCACCCAGTGACCTCAAAGATCAGGTCTTGTGGTATGACCTTTAAATCTATGAGGCATTCAGTAACCAGATCCTGTGGGACCACAAACTATCATATCATCCAACAACATGGTTGTAGGCACAGCAAGAGTTATCCAATTATAGCTTGCAAGATTCAACAGATCCCTGTTACCAGGTGTGATCTGCATCAGTGGTGTATTAATGTCTGATGACAGTACAGTATGCACAAAAGACAAAGATGAGTATGATGTTTAATAAGATTTAAAACACCAAACTCCGAAAATCTATAATGCAACAAGGGGAGGCTTATTTCTTTCATGATGGTTTTGGTAAAATGTAAGAATAATTCAATAGAAAAAGTTTCTCTCGACTCTTGGCTTTCTATGTCATGTGACCTATATGTGATTTATATGTAGACCTCCCATGCTAATGGATATTTATTTTTAATGCAAAGTTTAAATACCAACAAGTCTTTTTCAACTTTTAACCTGTCAATGGAAGGGAAAAGGCCTAAATCACCCATTGTCAATATATAATCAAAGTGCAAAGGTACGTTTAAAATGACAAACCAATTAATCTTATCGCTTATACATGCATTCCCTAATTTTTGTAGCACTCAACAATGTCCACAATCCCCACATTTTTCTCCCTACACTGTGCTTATTACTGCTTCCAGGAAAATACATGTGATTTTTTACATTTGTGTCATTTTATTACCTCTATTTGTGCTTTGAAAAGGTTGAAACGTGCTAAAAGGAGTTTATCTGCAATTTACTATTGGTCTAAAGCAAAGGCTCAAGAAACCCATCAAATTACAACTGTAATGGCTCTGCATCCAACATTGAGGGTGATGACACGACATAATATTTCAGTATTTGTGATGATGCCTCTTATATAGTATGACAGCAACAACAAAGTTAGCAAAAGCATTGTTAAGAATGCCTTCTGTACCTCCTTAAAACTGATAATCATGTAATTTGACTGACTCATCTGGGACTTTATTAAAATCCCATTTCAGGCCTTTATCACCTATTCTTGCCAACCATGCAAATCATCTTTGGTAAAAAGCCCATCCAGATTTGGAGAAAGTCAGATTTCTATGTTTTCACAACCACAATTGTAAGCAGGATATCTAAAAAAATAAAAAAATAAAATGCAGATAGGTGGCACAGATGAGTTGGTCAAATTTTGAAGCTGATCAAGATTGGGATGCAGATACTTTTTCACTTTTTTCTTTTGAAAGATTTGCATTTACCTATTTCTTATTAACTATGACACAAATGAAATTCAAAACATGTGTATGCTATGATAGACTGTCATCAGATGCATTTTAGTCCAAATCCATGTATTGATCCAGATCTGTGGATAAAAAAACTGTATATAATCAAACATGGGGTCACATTTAGAACAAAAATCTGCATATCAATCTCATCTGAGATCGCAAGATACTTGAAGTACTTTACTTGGGGCAGCAACAAAATCTCCACTTTGAAGGAACAATCCACAGTTATTTGCTTTACTCATGCATGACTTATGTGCGAGAAATTACAAGACAATGGTCATGATGATGCACATATTATATGCACAGTTATGCTTAATTTTGGTTTCTGGAACAATCTCAGAAATATCAAAAAAAATCATTATAAAAGGTTAAGAGTGGCTCTCTGGTGTAATTGGAGCATCGTGCTTGAAATGAGTGGGTGTGCTTTATCAAAATCATGACTCATTTTGTACTTAACTGTGTTGTAGATAATAATATGCCCATAACTGAATGGAGGAGTTACAAATCATAGTGTTAGGGTAATTTATTAAATGATTACATGAAAAGAAAATTACTGAGTTTGTCAATGAAACACACTGACATCTGACATGCAGTTGATTGGTAAGTTCCAAGCTTAACACAAAAGGATCTCACTCACTGGTGTTGCAGTTCTTCATTTTTTCAGCATTTTCTACTACCAGCTTGACACAACTCTGCCAACAATGTTTGAAAGATTTTATCCCAGATTCATAGACATCTTTTTCTTCCTCCACAATTGATATGACATCATAATCTGAGGCCTAACAGGTTCTGGCTAAAACCTTTCTTAGAGATTAATGTCTGAGGGGGCAAGGTTTGTACAGAAGGGGCTGAACTAGTTCAAAGCCAGGAAGCAAGTTAAAATTATGTTGAAAAATTAGGGACATCTCTTTCTATGTCAGGGTCAGAACAATCAGATCAATCAACACAGATCAATCAACCCATGTAATATATCTGTGAAGGTACGCAGTCATCCAGGTCATTGGATATGTAGTAATAGCAGTTCATCTCCACCAGCAGCTTCTTTAGTCTCACAGCAGTTTGCACCACCAGTGCAATGACTCCCAAAAATTTCCAACGACTCCCATGTGACCCAAGACGTCACGTGGCCCAAGGTGTGAATGACAAACAAAGGATAAATGCTGATTAACTGTCATCCAATGACTCAGAAATGAAGAGGCTACTTGGCGGAACAAAGAGTAGAAAGGAAACAATGAGAAAGAGTAAACAAAGTCCAGGTAAAGTCATTTCTCATTCCGTGTTTACATGGAGTGTGATCGGTTATGCCTCTAATGGAATTTCGGATTTTCTTATGCTTTCTTTGGGGGATTTGGATGTTAGCTAAAGTTTTGCAAACAATTCTCTGAGATTAACACGTTTTCATACCAGGTCACTAATGTAAACCGCTTTGGATCCTGGTTGTACGGGCAAATATTCTTGTGCAGGTCAGAAAGACTGGAAGGCAAAGAAAAGTCAAATATTTTATCACATTTGACAGTTCAAACTAACATTGACCTTGTAGGGGTCTTTAACTGGCTGCAGGGATTGAGCTGTTCAAAATAATCCTGCCTGTCAAATGTCATTCAAACCCAGCAATAACAGAAGTCATCATCCAGTTAAGCTTTCATTCGGTTTTCAGACAGACGCAGGGGCTTGTGGAAGATGGTGTGGTAACTAGCAGCATTTTTTTCCTTCCAATTTTTAATAGAGATCACTGGTGGATTCAGGTAATTAAGGGTCCTTGAAGTCTGTTGATGTGAAAAGTACCTTAATTTTTAAACACATTCATGCACTGGGTGGCATGTGAGTGGGGCACAGGGTAGGCAAACTAATCAGTACCAGTTTAGATCATAGAATTTCATCTTGGACTTCTAATGATACTGCCCTTCTATGAATACCCTCAATTATATGAAATAATCTCTCTAAAGAAGTCCTCAATCAAAGTCAAAAACCTCCTACAGAGCGTGTTCCAGCTATTACATGAAATTACGATTAGCTCCAAGAGACTAGACAAGGTCTGATTATTCAGACAAATATGTAAATTTGACTATGTTGTGGTTTATTTACATGTCAGATTAAAGGATGCATAGCCCACTTATTTTAAGCAGATTTAACGCCATTTGTGAAATGTTATAAAAATGTCAGATTTGGTCAAGCAGACCAATAATGATAATGATAAAGGCAAAATTGACAGATTTTTGCTTTCATTCTAATCTGGCTTTTCGAGAATGTAAACTATGTCTATGTAAACATTTGTACATGAAAGATCTGCTGTTCTGAACACAAATAAGTAAAATGCATTACAGCTAAAATATAGAAAAGAGGCTATCAAAGCAAAGCCTTGAAATAAAGCAATGGGGGAGGGAGGCCCTGGGCTCTATATCCTTGGGAAAGAAACACAAATATATGTATGTACACTATGTATTTATAAAATTAGTGATTTGCTTTTATCTGAAATCAAAGAGATGCTCACAAATCTATTAAACGCCACCTTTGTTTTTTTTAATAATGCATCATACTGGGACCAAAGACGGCTTTTCAAGCAAAATGTAGACTTTTGTTCTGAACAAATATAATTAGACTTATTTTTAAGATACTTGCTGCAATGCTCAAGCTAATTTGTATTTAGTAAAATACAGTCCTTGGTGAGCTATTCCCAGAGGCTGGAAGCACAGTTTGTATTTTCAACAAGCATAAAATCCTTGAATTAAAAAAACTCAAGGGTCTTGCACTTTCCAGAGATTGCCGACGTCTGAATATATTGAGATTAGAATAGCTGTCTCTATAACATAGCAGACTCTCTTCTAAGGAATGACAGTTAATTGTAATTAGAGCCAACATGGCCAACAACTCTTGCCAAGATGAATTATAATGCTTTTTAACCTTATTATAAACAAGATTTTTTTGATTAGATAGTAGGATTCATTTTCCACCTGTGCACTAAATGTTGAATATATGATTCTCTGAAAGAATGAACAAATAAACCCAAAAGCTGTTCCAGAATGTTTGTTATGTTAAATAGCTGCAATATGCATTGCCAATCGTAAAAAAGCAAACACAAAACCACAAAGAAGGCTAAGAAACCACAACACAAAAAGAGCGGTGTTGCTGCAATGAACATGTTCCCACAGTGTTGAAAATTTTACCCAAGCGTGACAAAGAATGCAGCGAAAAATCCATAACTGGAATAAAGCCCCTACCATACTAGCTCTACTATCCACTGATGTGTAACAATATGATATCCTGCTTTGTACTTTTGAACATTGTGTATGCTTCACATCATAAACTCAGAGAGCACATACCTCCACCAAGGCCAAGGAGTCCTCCAATTTTGACCCCATCTCACAATAATAGAAAACAGCCTACTGACTATCCTAACTTATTGACAAAATTTTACTGTTGTTACAGCGCCACAATCAGGTCGATTGATGTTTCATTTTTTGCATAAGTAGTGAGTGCACACGTCCACCAAGTTTGGTTACAGTAAACTAATTCATTCATGACATACAGCACTTTTTGTAGAATGAGCCAAGTCCACTCAACAGCCAATTATAGCAAAATGGTAAGAAATATAAAGAAAACAAAGTTAACCTTTTGTCTGGCTTGGTCCAGACATTCTACATGTTAAATTTTGCGGCTCAAAATTGCAAGAGAAGATACAAAAAAACAGTTCTCACGACAATCCTGCACTGCACAAACTGAACAAGTTTAAGCTATTAATTCTGTTTCTATAAAAAACTCTTCTTTAGATTGCTGGATGGATAACAAAACAAAAAACACATTGGTCCACTTCTACTCTCCCTTGCTGTGCAGCACCACTGTACACACCGAGTGAAGACAGCTATGTACTGTCTTCTTCCCCCTCCCAAATGGACTGCTCTGTTCTGATTGGCCAGCTGTGACAGGCCTGGGCTGGCATTAGCCTCATACTTCATGCGTGTGTCAAACCAGGTGTGTGGGCTAGTAAGTTTAAATGTGTTACACGTTGGTGTAAACGTTTTATGGAAGGACTAACCAAAAAAAAGCTTTCGGGGTAGGGACCTGTGGGGGTCCAATATTATGTTTTCTGCCCTCAAACTAGAAGTGGGGGAGTTCCACTTGGAGTAATAAGGTTATCTAGCCAAATGTTAATCATTTTTGAACCATCGCAGTCCATCTTTACATATTTATCACTAAAATATATTGTATATGCTTTACATGGCTCTTTAGATAAATGTCCCATGAATCTACATTACATTTATATAGTACAGAAAATAAATCTACAGATGTATACAAAGTGCCTTTTATGAGACAAATTAAATCAGATGGTGTAAACCCCCAATAGAAAAGATGTTTTAAAAATTTATAAAGTTTAAAACAACTGTTTATTCCTGGCATTTAAACGAAAGATGGCAAGCAGTTCCCTATTGCATTGATGTAAAGATGCTAAAGCACAAATGTATGCATACAGTCCACATACACACAGTATATGGTTTATGCACAATATACTCTCATTTGCAAGCACACACATTTGCTTGCAGAGACTAACAGGCAGGGCAATGCATACATACTGTTATGCTTTGTTAAATAGTATATGAGGTGAAAATAATCTACAAGGGAAAAAAATACTAGTTATGCCTTTGCCAGATACCATCTTAAAAGAGCATGGTTGACATTCTATAGCTTTGCCACGTGTCCAATTAGGCGGTTTGTAGTGGAGTATGAAGAGGGTCATATGAGGGTCAGTACCTCTAAGCCATGGTTCTCACTGTTTTGACAAAGAGTCCCAACTGACTGAGTTACAATACATTATATTTTAATCTTGCTCACAATTGAGAATGGAAATGAGCCCAATATAGACAGACTAAAGACTAAAGGTAAAGCTCTTGATCTCTCTATGGTCGCCTATGACCACAAGTTTTGAATAATTATTTAACGAGAGTTTCATGAATATGAGAATTTCTTTTTTGGAATGTCAGCTCAACCTTAGAGACAGGAGGAGGAGTTGACACCTCCCTCTGCAGGTATTCTGAGGACATTGGACTGGGAGGAAAACCCAGGGCAAACCTATGTATGTAAAACGTCTTTGAGCATTTGGAAAAGCGCTATACAAATTAAATTATTATTATTATTATTAGAGCAAACTGGAGGTATTATACAGTATATTCCAGTTTACCTGGAATTTCTCCAGGGAGAGATGGTAAACATCTTTAGAGAAATCCATAACTGGGCTCTGCTAAGTTTGATGCCACCACAATCGGGACCCAGGCTAGTATCAGAAATTGGATGAATGGATGGATAGATGAATGGACAGGTAAAATAACTGCTTGTGTCTTTGGCCGCCC
>OMOW01112967.1:0-10345 GCA_900312555.1 Lamprogrammus exutus | reverse complement strand
TGGCTCAAGGCGAAGAAGAGGCAAAGACAGTCACCTGTGAAAGAGAGGAGGATATTGTGGGAAAAGACCAATTATGGTGGACAGCTGCGGGCGTATGAGACTGGGAGGCTGATGGGGCATAGCTATACAGATAAGGATTTACGTTATGCAAGGAGTACAAAGAATGTCTCTTTTAACTTGCTCTCTGCGCATATGCAAGCCTGCCTTCATGTGTGCCATGTTCGAGCATTATTAAATTGTGTGACAACACTGTAAGAGATTTTGGTCTCGTTCCTCATTCTTGTCAGAGTGGAATTACAAAATAATTGCCACGACAGGCTCCACCAAAGAATTGTAGACAGCTATTTCAATGTCAGTGTCTTGTCTCCTGGGATGGCCCTCTGCTGTGTCACAACACCTACGTTTACGGTTTCCTCCCATGATCATAATCAGAGCATGTTTGCCAATGAAAATATTTCAAATACTTCCCCGACTTACACCTCCAAAGTGTTATAGTCAATAAACAAGGCTTTAATTCAGCTTCCTGAGAAAGGAGGCCACATTTGCTGGATGAAAACATTTCACTTCATCCACAGCAGGATTAAGGTGCTGTCATACTTCTCTGTCTGCACATCAAGCAAACATGCATGGATGTCGTTCTTCAGTTAAGTAAATCAGGTCCGTCTAAATTTCGCACCAACCTGATATCCCACCAGACTGCCCAGGGCACACTTCCGCTGTGTGGCAACCCACTGAGCAACGCTGGTGGTCCCAATTTTGCGTGGTTGAGTGACAACGATGTTGCATGTTGCATTTTTCTCATTGTAGTGATCCAGAATGAACTGGGGTAGCTGGGTGGTTTTGGAGCGTGCGGCTCCTCAGATGATCACAACAGACTTGTTTTCTATCAGGGAAATGAGCTGGAAACACACACACACAAAACAAAGACTTAAAACAGGTGGTTGAAATGTAACAAAAACAGAAGCCTAAGTATTTGTTCCAATTTCTAGGGGGGAAAAAACTAAATAGGTCAATTAAAAAGTAGAAGTTATGACATTGTACAGTAGATGGAGTGCATTCTTAACATACAGACACATACGGCTCACTATCAGTTAACAAAACTTTGGACAGGTGGATTTAAAGCTAGCATTACATGACACTCAGGCTCTCTCTCTCTGTGTGTGTGTGTGTGTGTGTGTGTGTAGTACAGGATCTCCATGTTTACCCCCTGTCTGTTTTTTGTTATGGGCAAGCTGGGGTACTCATAGCTGGCTCATGCAGGAGGAGCAGCTCCTGAGGGGTCAGAATCAAAGGCACATGAAACAAGGTGCTGGACAGCCTTTGTCAGTCTGATGCACCATAATAAAAGCTGAGAGTAATCTTAACACTCACTCCCCCCAGATTCAGTTCCTTTGGGCCAGGCTCCATCAGAGTTCACTTTTTTGGGGGCTGCTCTGATCAGTGGGTACTTCTGATGGGCTGGAAAGAAATACAATTTAAGTAATTCTAGGCACAGTGTGACTTTTGAGTCAGGGAAAGCATTCCCAGTTGTCTCTCTTCAATCAATAAATCAATCAAACCATTTTAGTGCAGAATCACCATGCAACATGATCCCAATACACTTTGCAATTAAAAAAAGAATACATAGGACAAAACATACAGCAAGCAAATAAAATAATGACAGTTAGAAGAAAACAGACACATTAAGAACATCAATGTTAAAGGGATGATAAAAAGGTGATGGACCCGACTAAGTTTTAGGGTAGGCTGTAATGAATACATAGGATAAAACATACAGCAAACAAAAGAAAATAATAAGAGTTCAAATAGAATAAAAGAAAATAGAATAAAAGAAAATAAATCAGCCACATTAAAATATCAATGTTAAAGGTATTTAAAAAAAGGTGATGGATCCGACTAAGTTCTAAGGTAGGCTGTAGTGAAGTGAATAAAGGCAGGTTTTCAGTCTCGATTTAAAGATTTCAACTGAACGTGCTGAACATGTTGTGGAAGGCCATTCCAGAGATAAGGGGCACGGTATGCAAATGCATTGAAGCCAAATTGATTCTTTTTGATTTTTTTTAAATGAAGGAATGACCAGGAGACCATCATCGAGAGAGCGGAGAGGGCGTGCTGGTGTATATGATGTAATTACCTCGGATAGGTAACGTGGTGCAAGTCCATGCAAGGCTTTATAAGTTAAAAGAAGAACCTTAAAATAAGCTCTAGCTTGCACTGGTAACCAGTGAAGAGAGGCCAGAATGAGTGTTATGTGGTCAAATTTTCTAGATGTTGTCAAGATTTTAGCTGCAGCATTCTGAGGAAGCTGAAGACTTCTAGTAGCACAACTTGAAAGACCAGAGAAAATGACATTACAATAATCAAGTCTGGAAGATACAAATGCATGGATTACATTATAAGCATCACACAATGATAAAATATTACAAGGATGAAAAAATGCTGTCTTGGTAATAACCTAGATATGAAACCAGAATGTCCGGCGAGCATCAAAAATCACTCCAAGGTTTTTGATGGTCGAGGTTTCAGAAATAATACAGCCATCAATGTTAACACTCAAGTTCTCATACAAATGCCCTTATTTGGCTAGTCCAACTCTGTTATATCAGCATTTAACAGCAAAAAGTTCATATCCATCCATTTTTTAAATTTGGCGATAGACATGCCTCTAAATTTAGGAGTTGGGAAGGGTCATTTGGCTTTACAAGTACATATAGCTGTGAATCGTCAGCGTACCAGTGAAAATTAATACCATATTTGCAAATTATGTCATCCAGGAGAAGCATATAAATAGAGAAGAGCATAGGGCCAAGGACTGATCCCTGGGGTAAACCAAACTTTACTTCAGAAAATTCAGAGATGGTATTGTTGTAGCTTACACGTTGAGTTCTATTTGATATATATGAATGAAACCATGAAAGCAGCGTCCCTTGGATACCAATATGCTTCTCTAAGCGGCTTAGAATGCTGTTGTCCACGGTTTCAAAAGCTTCACTCAAGTCAAGAAGCAGCAACAATGATGTTAAGTCAGAATCAACAGTAAATAGTAAATCATTGACTACTCTGGTCAAGGCAGTCTCAGTGGAATGATGGGACTGAAAGCCAGATTGAAATTTATCAATAAGATTGTTGTTGGATAAATAGGCAGGAAGTTGATCAGCGACAGCCCTCTCAAGTCATTTCGACATAAGAGGAAGATTGGAAATAGTTCTGTAATTGTTCAGAATTTGCGGATCAGTGTTAGGCTTTTTAAGCAGTGGTTTAATATTGGCAGTTTTAAAAGCTGAGGGCACAGAGCCTATGGAGATCGACTTATTGATAATTTCAAGAATATGACTACTTAAAACAGTACGGTATTGGGTCTAATATGCAGGTTGTAGGTTTGGAAGCAGTTACCAGGCTGGTAAAGGCCACAGCAGAAATTATTTCAAACTGTGAAAGGGTGCAGTTGGTCCGAGTCACAGTGCCTGCATCCATCAAAGTATTGGAGAGTTCATAGCCATCATTCTGAGAGGAGTGTGGACCAGTGACTTTATCTCTGATTGAGTCAATCTTATTTATGAAGAATTTCAGAAAATCATCAGCATTGAATGAAGAGCTATTGGCCAGGGTATTCTGTGTGCGACTAGCGACAATATCAAACAGAAACTGTGGATTTTTATTAATGTTAATCAGGTGGGAGAAATATGCTGTCCTAGCAGCTGAAAGTGCACATTTATAATTCTTAAAACTCTCAACCCAGGCAAGGCGAAAAGTCTCTTGTTTTGTAACACGCCACCTGTGCTCAAGCTATCTGTATAAGTGCACAGGTGTCATCTGAAAACCATGGCGCTGATTTCATCTGGGTGCGTTTTCTGGTTGTAAGAGGAGCGACAGAGTCAAGCATTTTGAGCAAGGCACTATTTAGATTGTCTGTGAGGTTATTAAGGGAGTCAGAATTTGCACTACAGGAGTAAAGTATATCAGGTAAACACTCCAGTATGGACCTAGCAGTGGCGTCAATATGGTGATAAGTACGTACATGTCTCAGGCTCTGGACACTTAATTGGAGTACAGAGAGAAACATTGAAAAAGACACAGGAGTGATCAGAAACTGGAACTTGTAAAATAGATGAAACATCAGCATCAATACCCTTTGTAAAAATAAGGTCCAGTGTATTTCCACAGTTGTGAGTGGCATTCTTCACAAGTTGGGTAAAGTCCAGACTAGTAACAAGGTCCATAAATTCCACTGCTCTAGAATCTGAGCAGTCATTTCCATGCAAGTTAAAATCACCCAGTAAAATTAATCTATCATATTTGACAAGAGCAATCGACAAATATTCAGAAAACTCAGATAGTAGGATTGTGCTTTGGGGGTCTATAGATGGTTAATGCAAGAATGTGTGGTTGAGTTTTAATGACCATGGCTAAATATTCAAGGTTTGAGAAATCTCCAAAAGTGCATTCAGTGCAGGTGAACAGGTTAGAAAAGATGGTTGCTATTCCACCCCCTTTAGTGCCTGGTCTAGCAGAAAATAAGAAACTATAGTCTGGGAGAGAAGCCTCAATAAGTGTCTAATAAGTCTAATATGTCTTAATAAGTGAGGTAGTGGACGATGTAAAGAGTGGTATGGAGCGGCGAGCCCTGGTGCGGGAGCAGCGCCCAGGTATGTCTGGTGGAGGGATTGGAGGCAACAGAGAGCTGTGGGACCCATGGGACAGCAGGGGAAATGGAGGAGGAGCCTGCGGCCAAAGGAGGGAAGTCATGAAGGTCGAGATTGTCATATTTATTCTCCAGCTGGATGCTATAGTCAGGATGTGCACGAAAGGAGCGCCTCCCTCTCCTGCTGCGAACATCGACTAGGGACCAGGGCTCCAGGCTTATCCCTGAGCTGTATCCAGGAGTCATCAGGAACGGTGACCGGAGGAGGGGCATCAGCAACAGGGCAGGGAGCAGTGACATCAGGCACTCGGGCACAGGTTCTGTCGGTTTGTGCCGAACCGAAAGTGATGGTATCTATGAACTTCTCAGCTTCCTGGATCTTGTACAGCATGGATATCCTTCCTTTCAGCAATCTTATTGGCCAGATGGGCGCAGCTGACACAGCCCGATGGGGAGGTCAGTGGAGCCATGGATTGTAGGTGGGGTGGCTGGGGAACAGAAATGAAAAGAAGGCCAGTACAGGGCTAAAAGTGCATAAAAGTTTAGCGACCAGTTGTAGATGTTAGCAGCAGCTGACAGGGAGGGCACAGGCACTTACACGCAGGGGCTCCGACCCAGAGCCCACAGCGTTGAATTGGTTTTAACAGAGGTGACATAGGTGATCCACAGAAAGGACATCAAGCAGCAAAACTAACCGACACGGGTCCAACAAGTGCACTCTCTGCGCAGATTAGACTTCAGTTTGCAGTTTGTAGCTCATCTTAACACCCGGTATCTGCAGTCCGTGTGAGCTGCGGGGCCAGGCTTTGTTCTTCTGCTATGAGCTTTACCATCTACGGTACGTCCAATTTATTTAAACTTCAGTTCATTTAGCCATATCGAACTACGGTTGTTTCAGCTAGCTAGCTGCTAGCTGGCTAACTGTCAGCTATGTTGTGGTGACAAATGAATTTATTTTTGAGTTTTTCACATTCATTCTTTGTGTCTCAGGTGTGTGTCTGTTGTCTGGAGACGTTCTCTCCAAGGTGTCTTCTCCTCTCTTGGTCAAACACTGATTTTATCAGTCCAGCAGACACAACCCCTGACAGCACTAAGACAAGCCTAACACAAACACACACTTCCTCTCGAATGCACACATTTTGTGAAAGCTACACAGCTGTCACACCCTCTGTCTCTGCCTCCTCCCTCGCCTAGTCAGGAGTCTCTCTCTCTGTCTGTCTCTCTGTGTTGTGCTTGATTTCAGGGGTGGGATCAGGTGTGCAGGTGTCTGGCAACAAGCTGTTTATCATCTCCAATCATCTCTGCTATAAATACCGGGCTTCAACTTAGTCAGTATCATCCAGGATCTTTGCATTAATGTACTTGTTGCGCCCTTGGTTAACTTCTGTCTCCCTGTACCTGCAGTGCTCCCCGGTCCTACACCTGCCTACATCCTACTCCTGCCCTGCTTGGAAACCGCTCTGATTCAACACCACGCTCCCTGGCTTTCTGGACTATCTCTCTGCCTGGCTTCCCTCGCTCAGCTCCCCGGCTTAAACCTCCACGCTCCTCACTCTTCTGCAAATCCTACCGGCTTGCCACAATACCCACCCTCTGGAAAATCGCAACAATAATCCCTGTGCCCAAAAAACCCCAGCCCACTGAAATCAATCATTACCGCCCTATTGCCTTCAAACCCATAATAATGAAGTGCCTGGAGAAACTGCTGCTACAAACCATCCTTCCAATTGTTCACCGACAACTGGACCCCCTCCAATTTGCCTAGAGGGACAAGAGGGGCACAGAGGATGCTGCGGCCTGCCCGCTGCTCCTCCTCCTCCAGCATCTGGATTCCGCAGGCATCTTCGCCAGGATCCTCCTTGTGGATTTGAGTTCTGCTTTCAACACAATCCAAACACAATCCAGAAGCTGCACCAGCTCAACACTAGCCCCATCTGATCCATCACCTGTACTCACCACCAACACCGGTGCAGCACAGGGCTGAGTGCTGAGCCCATTTCTCTACACACTGTACACCAATGACTGCACCAGCCCCTCACCCACCCCCACTTACCTCAAATACTTGACAACACTGCCATTCTTGCTCTTCTCACAGATAGCCATTCTGTTTTGGACTATCATAACACTGTTGCACACTTTACCCAGTGGTGTGAGTGTAACTTCCTTCGTCTCAATGTCAGTAAAACAAAATAAATAGTAATAGGTACCCCGTCACTCCAGCACACCACCCTTATCAACAATGTAACCATCGAAATAGTTGACAGCTTCAAATACCTTGGACTTACACTAGACAATAAACTTAGCTTCGACCAGCATACAAAGAACATTCAAAAGAGGAGCCATCAAAGACTATCAGTCATCCTTAAACTCAAAGGACTCTCTGTCACCCCCCATCTTTTCCTACTGTTGTACAAGAGTATTGTCCAACCCATCCTGCTCAACTGTTACACCTGCTTCTTCAACATGGTCAACCAGGTCAAACTTACACGCATAACACTGCTGTCAAGATAATAGGTCTCCCCACACCCAACCTCTCAAGAGCTTAATTGTAGGGCCATCACACGCCTTGCAACTACCATAGCACAGGGTATCACACACCCACTCAACTGCCACCTCACTGTACTGCCCTCTGGGTGCAGGTAGAGGTCCCTGAGGTGTGGAAGGGCTCACTTTGAAAAAGGCTGGTACCTGCAGCCATAGCAGCCCTGAACAGGATATCCCGCTGAGGGAACTAGGAGTCTTGTTCTCATGTTGTTTTGTCTGTGAGTTTTGTGTGCCATTGTGTTGTTAATGTAATAATACTGTTATCGTTGTGTAAAGTGTGATGCTGATTTGTGATGTACAGTGCTGTGGAAAAGAATTTCCCCAAGGGGATAATAAAGTCCAAAGTAAAGTAAAGTATCTCAAGAAGGGACCCCAAACATACTATAGGATACAGATCCATGATAACATAGAGGTTTCAGGGTCAAAGGTCTTAAGAAAACACTTTGTGAGGCAACGGTGAACATATTTGTATCTAACTTATAAGTTCATGTAGAGGAGCTTTTAAAGGCTTTAACACGTGTTCATGGATCCATTCAAAGACCTGCAGACCAGTAAGAGAACCACAAATATCTACACAATGATACAACTTACAGAGAAACAACGACATAGAGTTCAGACGTAATTTTCCCCAAAACAATAAATTTGACTTTTTGGACAGAGGACTGTGTGGAATCATCTGCACCCGTTTATTAATTCCATCCTGTTTGTTCAGTTGGCTTGAATCTAAACAATCTATCCATTTTTATTCATATAGGACTTTGCATAGGTTGCATCTTAAAGTTATTTCCAGTATTGTATTGTGAGCATTTGAGAGACAAAAGAAAAAAAATCACATGGAAACAAGGAGGGGAAAAAAGCATTAGTAGAAAGGAATAAAAACATCACAAAATAAAGACCAGCATGCAGACAAAGCATGTGGCGATGCACACACACACACGCGCGCGCGCGCGCACACACACACACACACACACACACACACTGTAAGTCGCTTTGGATAAAAGCGTCTGCTAAATGACGAAATGTAAATGTAAATGTAAACACACAGTTTGCTGCTTGGCAATTATGTCATTTCTCATAAATGCAAAGATGATTTCAACCACAAGAGAGAGCCAAAAGCCCATAGGCAACTGGAAACATATAAACTACAGTCACTGTTATGACATGGCCAAAGTGAATTAAAGAAAGGAAGCAAGGGGAGAAACACAGGAAATGAATGTGTGTGTGTGTGTGTGTATAATCTAAAGCTCAGTCATCAATATTTCCCTCTGAAATATATTGGAGAAAGAGTACATTGTCTCTAAAATGGAAATACTCAATAATAGAAATGTACTTGCAGGGTTTCTACACTTATTTGCCATTCAAATTCCAAAGTTTTTCCATCATCTTTCTGTGATGTCATAAGAAAAGGAATTTTTGAAGTTGAAGTTTATTACATTACAAAAGCATTGGAACAGCAACACACAATAATGCATAATGATGCTCTGTATTTAGTGTTTGTAGCAAGACGCTAATTTGCAACACGTGACTGTAATACTTTGTGGCTTGGCTATAGTTACTATCTATAGGAAAATGACATGAGAAGTGATACGACTTGACTGTATTTTATTGCAGCGTCCATCTTGGGGTGAAAGGTCATACAGTAGCACTCAAAGTGACATCACGTATGCAAATTAGATATCACACTAGCCAATTATAAGATATCCAAGCTACAGGATATTACATCTCCTTTCTTTTGTAATAAAAGAACATGGCATTAGAATGATAATGTCAAGTGATTATGTGCCACAAACATTGTTTACTTAAACTTAAGTATATATAAGACACTTGAACACAAGGCTAAATAGTGCATTGTTTGATTGGTCCCTTTCTCCTTTTAGAACAGGTAAATAACAGGTAAGTTAAACATAATACATCTGCATTTCACTTTTCACGTCATGTCTCTCGTTTTTTTCTTTTCTTTAACAGACAAGTAACAATTCAATGAACATCTTAACAGGATTGGTGTATTTGTTTTTTAAATAGGGCGGGGATCCGCCTACACCCTTTACAATTACAAGTTGAGTACTGTTCTCGGCTTGACTCTGCGCCCAGACCTGGCATTGACACAAGGTGTTTGCCCATCAATGGCAGAGTCCTCAGTGTCAGCAGGTTCCACAGGTAAGCTCTGGGGGGTTGGAATGTGAGCGTCTAGCTCATCACACACTCCAGCTGTGCGCTGTGGTTCGTGTTCTTTTGTCTGCAGGTGGAAACGGCAGTTGCGACAGTAAGTTTGATCCCCACCACTGCGGATGTGGTGAGACCTGTCCGTGTCTGCAGCCTGAAGGATGATTGCGGGATTCCACTGTCCATTTTCCAGTTGGTAGCGAACAGTGTCTCCAGCCTGCAATGCTGGCAGCAGCCTGGCATTCCAGTTGTAGTAAAGGCGCTGTCGAAGTTGCTGTTGCTCCATCCTCTCTCTCACTGACCTTTGGCAGACGACCTGGAGCTGCAGGTGTATAGCTGTGGCAGGGAGGATAGATCTCAACCTTCAGCTTATAAGCAGCTGCACTGGTGACTTGAAGTTGCTCTATGCTGTAGCTTGTCTTTTTTCCCTTTTTTGGTGTGCGTATATAGAAGGTAGGTGTTTCCATAATGTGCATGTGTGACTATTACATGTCGTGTGTTGTAATTTTTGTCCGTATTGTTGGCTTGTGGGCGTGTGGGGTACTTAAAGTTTGAGTAGGTAAACTTTTGCCTGTAGATTACACAGTTCACTAATATGTTCACCAGTTCATCTTTATTGCAGAGTATGTTATATTTGTAAATAGTATAGTGTAAGCCCATGTTTAGGTGCAGCATCATTTCTATTAGTTTGGTAGATTGTTTCACAACAGATGTTCCTATCTTGTGTAATGTTGATTCCCTGTTTGCCACCTGTATTGTATTTGCACCTATTGTGGTGTTAGAGAGCCACCTTGTGGTTAATGTGATTGTTAACATTTTTATGTAAGCATATGTAACCATATATACGAGGGTATCCCAGGAGCCTGCCACCGCTGGTACAGCAGGCCGTCACGCAGCTCAACGTTTCTCAATTGGGAGTGGTACGCCTTTACCTTGGGCCCCTGCACTGACACTGCCGACCAGTCGGGTCACCTCCCCTCCTCCAGCCAGTCACCC
>OMOW01112959.1:0-11379 GCA_900312555.1 Lamprogrammus exutus | reverse complement strand
ATGTTTGAGGGATTTAAGGGATTGGAGGCTGATACCAGATTTTTGCCCGTTGGAATAGCACATTCTCACACTTAAATGGTGTAGTCCGATTCTGTTGGATTAGAGCTCCTTTCAGTTGTGTTTTGGTACACTGTAAAAAAAAAAAAAAATCCTGTCAAATTTACGGTAAATTACTGGCAGCTGTGGTTGCCAGAATTTAACCGTAAAAAATATGATGCAGACATAAAAGATATTACAGTACAAACTTAGAATTTTTGTAAATTTTACGGTTTAAAACTGTCATTTAATTACAGTGAATCACAGTAAATATAACTGGATTTGACAAAAACAACAACAGGGTTTCACTGAGGTACAACAAAGGTAGCATTATGATACTGTCTATTTAGAGCCTTATTGCTTGTTTCTTTACACATGTACTGAAAAAGGGAGGTCACAAATCACACATACAGTCTCACTCAGGGCTGCAACACACACTCACTACCTACCTACCTAGAATATGGTTTCCTTCTTTATTTTTAATGACCAAACTTTATTTTTAATGTTACTGCACTGTAAATTTGACTGTAATACATTGTTTTATGTTTTACTGTGTTTAACTGTGAAAAATCCGTTAATCTATCTGTATTACTGTTAAATACTGTTATTTTAACATATTTTTTACTTTGAATTCAAATGTTTTGTTGTGTTCAGTAATATACAGAGTTCTACCGTTAAATATACAATTTTTTACTATTTTGCACTTTACTGTTTTTAGCTGTACCATTTTTACATAATTTAACCATTAATTTCACTGACTATTTTCACAGTGTAGGACTGAATGGTGCAATTACGCTTGGATGCAGAAAAAAAACAACCACACGAAGACCAGTTTGAGATGATGTTCTTGGTCAGTGCTTTCCATAAGCCCCTGGATGCCGGCCAAACAGCCGACTTCGTATTTAGGTCCAGCCGGCAACTTAGTTATACTTAATTCTAATAAAATAGTTTTGATTAACAAGTAGTGATTCACTTTGCGTGTACATTTAGGACCACTAGCCTCCGCTTCAAAACAATGCAGTATGATGATAGAATATAAAATAACCTGGTTTATTTTTGTTGAATAAGATTGCATTTATGTTTCTAGTAAAACATTACATTAACTATCATTGTGGCATGTCTTGATAAACCTTACAGTGAAGGTGTTAATAAAAAAATTAAAAATAATAAATAAGGTCTAATGATTCTTACTTACAAAAGTTTTGATCAGTCAGTAATAGGCGTGGTTTTAAATATGAATAGCCATTTACAGACTGTGTGGGCAATAATGCACAAGAAGCCTAATTCTCCTTTACAATAATTCACTACGTTTACAATCGGGTAGCCAAACTCATTCAAATATGCAATAATTAAGATCAGTGTATATGACGCAATTCACCATGTGTTTGAAAATACGGTAGAAAACAAGGTAGATTGGCAAGGTTTGATTGTAGTGGTTATTAAAGATGTAGGATGATTGTTTGTATTATCATGTCATCTATTCAATGCACAGATGGATGCTGCTCCTTATGTACGTTGCTTTGACTGTATCATGTAGATTGATTCACCAACCAATCTGACCCTTCCTATCCACTGAACTGAACAAATCCCAAATGAGAGTTACAAATTATCATACAGATTGAACTGATTTCTAATGTGCAATTCTTGGGATTTCCTGTACTTAAGGGGGAGGCAGGAGGGCTGGCTATGTTGAATGGCCGATGATGAGTTGAAAGATGCCAAGCTGCTGGATGAGAAACCCTGCAGGCTCCTGGACTTCAGCCTGAATGGATTTTTGCTGGTCAGGGTGATGAAGGCAACATCGGCTATGCAAGGATCAGTGGTGGTAACTGACCAGATGTTCAGACATTAGGGGCAATGAATAACTAATGAGACCAGAAATCACCTCAACCCCCATTATTACAGAAAAGAAAATGAGTTTTTTGATTCTGTTATTGAAGTTTCACATTTGTGAATAATGAGCTTGTTGCTCTCTGGTTTAGGGATATTGACAGTTTGGCCCATTATGATTATTGGCGGAATTTAGTTTTATAGGACAGAGGACAGAATATATCTCATGCCGAAGTTTAAAGATCATTGAAGATTATCTCTAACAGTGATGACAGAAACTGCCATGGTGGATTTTATTTTACATTTTGCTGTGTCATTCTCTGTGACCCCCATACTCTAAAAGCAGACCCCAGTCCAGATTCGGGCTGAAATAAAATTTATTCCAGACATGGACCAAATTTAAATGTAATTTAATTCAGACTCAGAACATTTTTTTTTTTTTTTTTTACAATTGAGTTCTTGAAGCTGTGAAATAATAAGCATCTCATCGGCAGAATGTGTTTAATTAAGTTTTACTTTTTGTTTATCGGCTCTTCACATTGGGTGACAGGCTGTTTATGCTGAGTTTTGTAGCTCATATCTGGTTTCACATTTGATGCTCCTTCCTGATAAGTTGTCACAAGTGTTCCTATTGTCTTTCAATAAATGACCTGGTTTTGTGTTCTTGCATATCTCTCTTGAGGGATCGAGACATATTGTTCTCATTCCCAGGCCTTTGGTTTGTAAACAGAAAGTGGCACAGCATCAGTACAATGTAGGTGCACGTGAAGTAGCGCAGGAAAGGAAACTGCACGTAGATAAAACATCTACTGATAAACTCTATTTATGGCAGAGTGGGATTTGAACAGTAACATACAGTATATGTCTGTTTGGTGGAGGTTTTGCTACTACATCTTACATGACATCACATAGGCATACATTTCTTAGTGTGTGTTCCCAGTGGAAATTGAACCTCTAACCCCAGCAATGTTAGGACTGTGCTTTATCCATTCCACTACAGGGCTGCTTCGTTATGTGAACATGTTCCATCCACTTAATCGAATCAGATACAAAGTCTATCATCATGTACAGTAAAGTCACTTTAGCTAACCTTGACATGAAAACCATTGCTTAGGATTCTCCCAGTGGAATTAATCTGCTGCTGGATGTCCCTTTTGTCCCTGCAGTGATGATATAATGAAGAATGAAGCAGTGACAACATTTTGACATTCATCTGTGTGGCTGTAATCAGCGCTGAATCAATATCTCATCTGTTATCATTTCAAACAACACGCTCTCCGTAGAGGGTCGTCTCCGTTGCACCATCAGTCTTTTATCAAAGCGGAGGAACGTTAAGCTCTGTAGATTTCTATCCATTGAAGCATGAGTGGACAGAGATGCCCTTGGCGACAAATAAAGGAACAGGCGTTGGGTGAGCTAGTCTAACAAGGTTAAAGTCTTAGCCTTTAAGGTGCCATTGCCTCTTTCTTTCATTATTTCTCCCTCTGATGGCCGTTGAGCTCCGCAACAGCTTCGCTCCCCAAAGACCTGGGAGAGGCCAAGTCAAAAGCAGCAATTAAAAGACCATGCTTGGTTTATTTATTTTCTGCACAGATTACGGCAGGAGACCTTCACATTCTTCTGTCTGTCTGCTGACTACCCTGGCGATAATTTAGATGATGCATGTGAAATATTACCCGCTCAACCCCTACAACAGCCATCTTTAAAACAGGATCAGTCATGCATGAGTAACATGTCATCGTATTTTGCATCGTCTGAACAAGCAGCAGAATGTGTATTTTCCAAGAAACGGGAGCGATTGGACATGATTTACGTAACTTCTTGCCAAGAAGCCAATGACAAAAGCCCAGACTTAATTCGGAACACTTTGGAGATTAAGTGCTCTCCATTTCTGTGCCATCTTCATTCCCACTTGTCATGTATTGTTGAATGGAGGGAGGATTCTTTTCCCCTCAGTGTAGTGTAGCTTTTGGCCCGCTGTGAGGTATTCTAGACAATTCCACTGTGGAGTTATTCACTTACAGTTAATTCGTACGCACGTGAAAATGTTGCTGTGCCAGTATTTTCTGTATATTCTTCCTGAATCATCTGCCTAAGGCATCAAGAAAAGAGGAAACAGGTCTGATGAAACAAAAATAAATTGGATATAAAGACATTTCCCCTCTTTCCTTTTGTTAAAAATGAATTTGATGGAAGTGGAGTAACTGTACATTAAAGCAATAAAGACATTACACTAAATATAAATGCCCTGAGGACTGGTGGGGGTGGAACATGCCTCCGTCAGCCAATTCATGTAGCACCTCTTGGCTAGACTTCTTTCTTTAAATTATGCCTTGACTTTTTTACACATGCCCATAATTAATCCCTCTTTTGCAATGCTTGGACCTCTTGCTCGAGGTAACTGAACATTTTTACACCCATAACAGCCTTTTGTTTCTGCATATTCTTGCCAAACAGGGAACAAGACAACAATTGCCAATGCTGTTAATCTTCCTCTTAGGTTGAATATGAGTGTGTTTTTTTCTTCTTCTCTGAGCTGAAATGCTGATTTGGGATCAGCTTTGCCTTTTTAGTTATGTATGACAAACTCAGGCGACTTTGTGAGTAAGGAAGGTTTAATTTTTCACACAATAAACAACAGATTTTGTGAGGAGTTTCAGTGGTGTAATGGCTGTGATGTCTACTACTCTCATTCATCAGCTTATTTTCATATGTATAAGCCAGCCAGATAGCTAATTTATCATTTATGGGTCTAACATATAACCTGGCCACCTGCTGACTCTGTGACTTTTAATATATTTTCTGAGGTGTTTACCGAGGAACCAACATTAAATGCTCCATTGCCTTGCTCTCATGCTAATGGTTAGAGTGACAATAGCTTCAATATTTAAAATGGCTGTTGCCATTGGGACCATCACAAGTGGCCAGCTAATTAGACAAGCTTCTTTTTAGCACCTCATGTTGTACCTTTGACAAAGTTAGATAGGAGCTGTGTCAAGAGGAAATGAAATAGAGAATTGCTCATTAAAAGTGGACCCAGTCAAAGGGAACGTAACTACAACATAACTAATTCACTTGAGGGTTTAATGGAGGACTTAATCATGCAGTCTTATTGACATGCATGTTCATTTTGGTGTTTTTATTAGCATTGCTTAAACTGTGAAGGTAAGACATGTGAATAAAGCACTTCTGCTGCATTCACCAGAGAAGGCTTTCAGCAAACAGCTCTGGCATTAACACTTCTCTAAATCTGTGCAGATTTAAGATTCTGAGCAAAGGATGGGAGGAACATGAAGGTGAACACAGTGCATTTAATTACTTGGAGCATCCATGTGGTGTAATAGCTGCCTGCTGTTCAAACCACTAGCAGAGCTCTTCAGCTGCACCACAATGGAAGCTGCTGACACAGCAGCTTTCTCCCCCAACTTATAGTCTTTGCCCTCAATCTCTCTTGATCAGGAACTTCAAAGAAATCTTGCAAAGTTATGCATTTTTCAGAGCCTAAAGCAGGAGAATACAGCCCCAGATATGGCTAGTATATCTGACAGTAAATGACCAAAAAGGAAAGAGCCAGAAAGCTGCAAAGAAGTCTTATATTTATCTGGATAGTAGCTTTGCTTTATGTATTTATAAGTTGATGGTATCAAACAGTAGGATTTGCTGGGAAATGATAAAGCATAGGCATTTCTATTTTCAAATAATTTTATGCTCTGTCCCATGGAGCGATAAAGATGACAACTTACAGTTTGTCACTTAAAAGTTGTTGTTTTTTTTCATTTATTTTATTTTATTTTATTGTATTTTATGACAGACAAGCAAACTTGCAAATTTATTTCATTTTGTCTGTGCCAGTCAGACTTTCGTTGTGATGCTACATCCGTGGAAGTAAGTTCTTCCTTTCAAGATAATAGATACCTAACGGTAAGACAAGACCTCCGGCATTGTCCTCGGCGGATAACTAAAAATCTGTATTTAAGCGTTCGACCTTGTAAAGACTTTAGCTCATTTGCTGTGGTCAAGAACATTCTAAGAGCCTTTCAAAGTCAATTGAGTTTCCACCGAAGAGTTAGGTGAGTCCTGCTCCCTGCTCAATCTCCAAGGCTATTTTTATCCATCCGACTGACAGATCAAGTGGCACTGATCAGTACACCTGCTTCTCTGTGCTGAGGGGGAGAGGGAGCAAAAACTGGAGCTCATACATCAATGTGTCACTGGCCAGGACTGTCCAGCAGGCCCCTGGGAGCCAGTTCCCACTGCTGGGTCGTGACCAGTGGCCCACCCAAAATCCTACATTCAGACTGCATTGGTCTCAAGCCATACAAGCCACTTTCAAATTAAACCTCTCGTCTCTGTGAATTTGGAAGCATGAAAGCTCCCAGTAGCTGCTGGCTTGTTTTGACCTTTGAGGAAGTTTCATCACTTTTAATAGAGCCTCCTTATAGAGATGGTTACCGCACTTTTATGTTATAGACAGAAATTGAAAAATAAAGAAAACAGAGGCACACAGGCAATGCACTGCATTGCCTCCACCCTCCCAGAACCCTTAACCCCAGTTTGTTGGTATTAGAGCATGTTGAGAGTTGACCTTCAGTATTTATGGTGGGTGTGTCTTCCAGCAGCAGCCACTCACAATGCAGCAAACATTTTGAGCAAACTGTGATGCTCATTGAAACAAAAGGCTCTTAGGCAGCGGCTGCTGGGCCTCAGTGACCATCTCTGAAGAGTGACATGACGGTGGCAGGGCACCAGCCCGACAGATGGAAGACATCCTTTGCTGGGCAGGTGAAGCCTTCTAATTGGGACTGCAGCAGAGAAGCAGCAAATGTTGAACCTCCAGAGGCCTTGTCACACTGTGGCTGACTGCTGATGGTACAAGTGTTGTGTTGTGTGGATTGGGCAGGTTGGAACAACAGGCGATTCAAAGGAGTTCTGGTTAGCGACCTTGGGTTCCTTGAAAGGCGCTATACAAATTAAAGTTATTATTATTATTATCTCACATTGGAAGCATTTTGCTGCTTAGTCCTGGATGAAGCATTTTGACGAGACGAGCAATTTGGACTTTGTGATCATGCCTTCCAGGAACATGCACTGTTGCTCTTGCAACTTTAAAGCAAATTCAACCATTCAACTGCATTATTATAGGAACTTGCAATTTTGTAGTTAACGTCAATTGTTCTGCAAAAAAATGGTCAAAGCACAAGAAGTCTTTCAAAATGTTACCTCTCTCTGTACTGTCTCTCATTAAATAATTGAATTCAGATCTGCTGTTACGAGTCATAGTGAAATAAAATTATGATAAAACTTCCTGACAAATACATCAAATGGATTTATTACCATGAAGATGTGTTCTGAAGCAGACTTGTTCTTCCCTTTTCTCCACAAATTAATTTTCTGTCCACAATTCCTAAGCTCATACATTAGCGTAACCATCAACAGCATAAATGCCAGACTCACACTAACTGTTTCATTTATGGAGTTTGGCCTGAAGGTAAAAATTGACTGATGGGTTGAGCTACACATGACAGTGTGTGAGTGAGTGCTCACATTTACCTGCCGAACAAAGCAGCAAATACTCATGGGATTTAATTGCCGAATGAAGGTTTGTGTGCTATTGATTTTAGTTCAAGCATTATTTTCACACCTTTAAAGTAGTTTTAACCTAGAAAACATTGGTTTACATGTTTTTAATGCTTTTGATGGTGAAATTTTGAGCTGAATGCACTTTGAATTGATTACAAACCAGTATTAGCCTACATAATGGTTTTCACTTAGCCTTTGGTGCATATAATGATAGTCTAAAGAATGTCGGCTGCATTTGACAAGATTATTTAAAAACATTGTTTCCCTTTAAGTTTCATGCTCGTTGGCTAAAGTGGCCAAGCAAGTTTTCATTTCCAGTATCTGACTGATGGGCAAATAAAAATTTTTGTTGTTGCTCACCAGCACACATAAATGTAGACATTTTTTGTGATGTGCACATGCGTGGCCTTTTAGGGCAGATCGGTCTTAACACTGGTGTCAGATACGGGTGACTTTCAAATACAGAGACAAAATCATTCTGAGTCTGAGTTTTTTTTAAATGGAATTGAGGCCTGTAATTTGACTGTAGCTTAATTAACATGAAAATGCTGCAGATTGCATTCCAATTTTTTAGGATTTTAGATTTTGCTGCAAATTTAATCATTTTTGGCTTTATAATCATAGTATAAATCATTACAATAAAGTTAATTGACATGTTTGCTAATGTTCTTTCTCTCTTCTCTCTATGTTCTGCACTGGGCACTGTGTCTTCAATCCATTTATTCATCAATCAGGTGAGTAGCTTTCCTCCATGCTTGCTGTCAATGAATTCATTAATGTTAATGTGAGTGAGTAATTCCACTCAGAACGAGTGATTTAAAAAAAACAAAAAACTTTTTTGTTGAAATTCTTGTGTGTAAGGTCTAACGAAGACATCAAACTATTTGCCTGAAAGTGTTTTTCAAAGCAGGAACACAAAGTTTTTCAAAAGAAAAACTAGAATTATTTTAATGATCTCAGTTCATTCTAGTAGCTGGTATGCAATTTCCCTTAATCATGACTGACCATAACTTGAAACAACAAAATCATCTTGCAAAACACCACTACTGCTACATGAAATTGAATTCCCCTTAATAGCAAAGGATAATTAACTGTGCCTCATCTTTAATATGCCAGTCAAACATGTACAATGTGATGTTAGCGTGACTGCCAATGGCATGCTGCGAGCAATAATCAGTACTAGAAAACGGACTTGTTGGAATAGATCAGCTAAGTAAGAATTACTCCACAGCCATCTCCCATTTCACACTAACGCCAGCCTCCTTTCCCTTGTTGACCGTGGGATATTTGATCAGGGCCGTGTAAATCACAGGCAATGCATAGATCATTCCATTATGGCAGTCACTATCTCTTTCCTGTGTGTATTCCCTGGTGGTCAGCTGAGGTCAAATCATCTGGTCACCGCTCAGCTGACCTGTTATACTTCCCCCCCTCAATAAAGCTCACAAAGGACAGATATAAAGGCTCCCAATAGTCAGCCCTCCTGTTGTTGCTGTTCACTGTGATGTATTGACCTAATATTCAGTGCCACCAAGCCGAGAATATATTTTGAGACAGTTGGCTGTGCCTTGGGAGAATCTTCTTTATAGTGGTGAGTACATTACATGTTATTGAAAGAGTAGACAACATGCACCTTGAGGCTTGTTGGTTCGTGGAACATGGGAGGAATTATAAAACCGGTAGTGCAATATACTGCGGCTTTAGGAGAATCTTTGTTTTCTTGACAAGAGTGTGTTGAATCAAGATTAAATTAGAATGTGAAACTACAGTTTACACCCCATCTTGAAATCTGCACATGGTTCTGTATAAGGATAAATGCTGGTGCTTTGTGTGTGTTATTGTGTGTGTTATTGCTTGAAAGTATATTCTACCAAGTAGCATAAGTGTCACCACTAACGCTGCACAGATTTTCGATTACTCTGAGAGAACAGAGCAGCGCATTGGCTTTCTACCGTGTTGAGGATTTGGCTCATAGAGACGGTTTGATGAATGTCTTGACACATCTGTGACCATTATTTTAGAACACTTCAGAAAAATCAATAGTGTTTGCTCTGGCTGCCTGAGGCAATGATATCCACGAATGCTTTATTTACCTCTTTATGCGTGAAGATTAGAAGCGCTATTCAGTGTTGACTAATGAATGAACTGCCCTGCAAAGCACTCCAGCTATGGTGCACAAGAGTATCTAATCACCTCCAAATGTCACTCTGGCTGTCTCCCATTCATATTCCATTCACCTTCCACCTCATCAATAATAGGTAAGGAGTGAGCTCGATGGAGAGGCAGTGGGGAAAATGTGTCTCCCTGTGCCCCTCTGAGGGCCCATTGAGGCCTGCAGGCGAGGATGGTCGTTTGCTTTCTCCTCCTGCTTCTTGGAGTTAATGAGGCACATGTCAGTTAGGCCAAAGGAGCGCCTCCTCGGTGCATTGAGTGTAGAACCACATCAGGGCCCACCTCTATAATTGGCACCTGATGTGTCGGATGAGCTTGGTACGCTGACATTCATTACACTTAATAATGCACTCTAGGTTCTGTGTGCCCCTCTCTAACCAGCTGTCCGTTCACAACCCTAATGCAATTAAGCTTCAAAGTCAGGGTGTCAAGCACTGCTTTTGACATGGGGCCTCTGCAGTAGAGGACATAAGAGTGCAAGCTATTTGTCCACCACCCTGTCTTGTCCGCTTGGCTGTCCGTCACTCCACCAAGCTGGAGAGAGCCATGTTCGGCTGAGGAGTGATTCCTCCCACGCTCTTGTAGATAGACCCAGAGCAGAGGCTGTGTATTTAGAAGAATGTTTGATTGTGGCTGGCTGTCATGTGGGCAGCATTGACACAGCATTATCTGGCTCGACGTCTCTGTCATCAGGTGTGCTGCTAGTGAGCCATGCTGCTCTGGCTGCCAATCAGAGTCCAGTGGGCCAATGTCCCTGTCCCTGCCAGGACGCCATCCTATATGCCGAATCCTGAACATTGTGCTGGCATAGTGGACCAGCCTGTCCTCTCCAATCAGGCTTGAGTTGCCCAGTATTGCTGCGTGTGCAGGAAACGTGTCTGGGGAGAACAAAGCTCCTTTAGCTCAAGGATCACAGGCTCTGCTCTGCTGGTGAAAAAAAAGAAGAAGATCCGTCTCCGATTCTGCCGCTTACACAATTTCCTGACAGAGCATACAGAGGGGATAGTCTGCCATTAACGCTACCTCCACCACAATTTTTTGTCCTCACCTGCTGTATGCATGCAATAAATCACACTTGTATCTTGCTGTGTTGTGTATATGTAAAGGTATGGTAAACACAGATAAGAAATATGAATTTTCTTATTTTGTGTTGTTCTTCAGAATTACTTCCTCCTCTAGCTGTGATAAAATGGAGGTTTTGGGAATTGATTTTCTATAATTATACTTCAAGAGGGAAGAATTGTGATTCCCTTTGCCTGAAGACAATGCAGACTGTGGCTCCTCTGCAGCTGTTTGGACTGAAGTGTAGATTTTGTCTCGTGGGTCTGATCAGACATTAATTCATTGTCCACCAAATCATTTAGCATCACTCACCTCACTCACCCTACAAGCAACATGACTTTGTGTGTGTGTGTGTGTGTGTGTGTGTGTGTGTGTGTGTGTGCGTGCGTGTTTGTTCGTGTTGTTCGTGAATGTACAGTTTTATGTTACAGAAATTCACCATGTTTCTAACAAGGCAGACTTCACAAATTGAAAGCTATCAAAGCAAAAGTCAAAACAGTACAATACAACATGCATGTTTGTGTTGCACAACTTTGTACTTTCCAACAAAGCCTGTTCAGAGCAGACTAAAAGCTACCAGTTGACATTAAGTTAAATTTCACCATTTCTCAGTAACTATGTAAGCTGCAGAACAAAACCCATTGAAACCCGCTATTTGCCCTTTGTGACCTGGTCACATCCAAACACAGTAGCTCCAAC
>OMOW01112957.1:0-10283 GCA_900312555.1 Lamprogrammus exutus | reverse complement strand
TCTCTCACTCTCTCTCTCTCTGTTTCCTCTTCCCATGATGGATGAGCTCCAGTCCCGGGTGTCTCAGCCTGTCCATCATGCCCCGCGATTAGGAATTAAAAATTGCAGACGTTTCACAATAGCCACCCCCATTTTTCTCCGACCCCGCCGCCGCCGCCGTCGCCACAACCCCGCCTCTCGTCCCGCCACACCTGCCACGATGTCGCCACCGCCATAACCAAAGCCTCGCCGCCACCATCAGCACCACATCCCCACGCAGCCTAACACACGATCCCCAATTCAGATGCACCAAACACCTACATTCATCTAAGTGGGAAAAAAAACATCATTTATTTTGTACTTCCCAGATAATTTACTTTTTTTCTTTCCTTTCTACAGGAATTCTCCATTTCCCTATAAAATGAAAATTCATCTAGAATTACATCTTATGTCATCATTATGTTTATTAAGCGTGGATGATGTATATGAACAGCACTGGCTTGCCGCTGAGTGCTTAATGATGCATAAGATTAAGCCGAGGCTCTCAGCTGCGCTGTGACTCCCCTCTGGTACCCATACTGCCGAGGCATGCTGGGAGTACAAGCTCCAAACGGCCATCAGGTGAAAGGAACTAACATCTCTCTTTTTGTCTGCGTGTGAGTGAATGTGTGTGTTTGTGCATTGTGCACATTACCGAGTGTGAGCGTGTTGGCGTGCTCTCTTGCGTACATGTGAGAGCTGTGGAGAAATGGCATGCTATCACCGCGCTTTATCGTATCTGTCCACCTTTATTAGGAATAACTTGCTTTTGCCTCGTGCTCCGATCAGGCTGTTTCCCCACTTCCTCCCTCTCCTTCTCTCCTCCTCTATCCATCCCCGGACGCCTTCTCTCCGTGTCCTTCCTCCCTTCATTTCTCCTCTCCCCTTCTCTGTGCCACACTGCTGTTTTGCCGCAGCAGTCTATGACAAAAACATTATCCTTCTGCTGCTAAACAATCCAATAAACCTCTCCACAGGGAGGAAGTTAACCTCTTGTCTGTTCGACTGATGCCTTCCAGACCACGTGACGGCTGCCACAGTAAATTCAAATCATTAGTCTCCTCGCCCCCCATCAGAGGAAAAAAACTTCTATTAGTAATGGAGACCTCGTAAGAGACCTTCCGCGGAGAGCGCTGCCTTCCCAATTCCCAGTGGAGAAATCCTGCGCAAAAAACTAATTCTACTTTTAATAATCTGTCATCAAGACCAGAGGCAGTCATAAATTATGTGGGGAGCATGTGCGAGAGCGAGCCACAAGAGGGAAATCAGGGTGGAAAATCAAAGCCCAAGTTTGACAAACTTTCCTGAAGATAAATAATAACTTACAAACCGGATTAGTTGTTAAGTCACAGCTGAGCGCACAGTCAAGCCATTCCAATCAGCCAATGCAGATGAAGAATTTATAGGTAGAGCCGATCATTTGTTTTCCAGCTCTCCTCCCTCTTTTTATATGCATCCCACCTTTTCTCATTCCTGTCTCCTTCAAGCTCATTATATTCAGCCCTGCTGTCACACCCTTGCGTTGGTTTTATCATTAACCCCTTGCACGCCGGATGCAACGCAAAGACGACATGTGAGGGCATTTTTAAGGAGATGGATTATTGCATGGGTGGATGGGGGGGAAGGGTGAATCCCAGGCTGAGACGCAACAGAGAAAGGAGTGCCCGGCTCGTGTCGTAAAGTAAATACAGGGGGAACTGGAGTCTCCTCGCCAATCCTGTTATATGAGACACAAGGTAGCTTTAGCTACAACTGCAGCATTATGGGGCCTCCAGACCTTAATTGACCACTAAAACAAAGAGAGAGAGGTACACAGCCAGAGAGATGAGCTTGAAACATGACCAAGGCGCTTTGAGGCAGCGTGAGGGGAAAAGGCTATCAGCCGCAAGGGTCTGCTCTTTGTTCCCGTGTCAATATCTCTGTAAACTATCGACATGCATCATAATCGCTCCCCTTCTATCAAGTGCAGACTAAAGAACAATCTCCATTAGGTGACAGCGCCCCGGCAGGTTGATAAATGCTCCCTGACGAAAAGGAAGGAATTGCGCAAAATAAAGAGGCATGTTCCAACAAGTCTTGTCAAAATGGTATTGATTTAATCATCTGCAGAAATACACATTCTTGGTTAGTGTAGCGTGCAGCGGGGATGGCAGCGGCGGCAGAAGCTGGGATACGCTTTACAGTTGTTGACGCGGAGGCGCTCTCCCTCATTGGCTTTGCAGGTGATGAAACACACGCTGAGCTGCTCTCTAATTTTTTTTTCTCTCTCTCTCTCTCTCTCCCTTTTGCCTCTTCAATCAGATGTTATTCTAAAGAACGCGTCGGCAAAACTCCTTTCTATTTTTATTTAGGACCAACAAATATGGCTTCACGCGAGTGGGCGAGTCTATATGTAGCGCGAGGCTGTGGCCAACCGTCTCCTTGGCCTCTCAGCAGAGTGCAGAGGCGATAGATAACAATAGCCCTCCATCATCCAGACACACCAATGGTATTCCAGTGGCCAGAGTGAGCTGGCCAGAGGTCTGGGAGTGTTTATTTAACACCGGGGTGTTGTAGAGCGTCTCACCTTGGGACAAATGGATCCCCTCTCCTTCCTCCTTTGGCAGCCACAGAGTAAACAACGGGGCTGAGAGCTGGAGGTTTCATTGAGCTGAAGTACGAGTTCATCAGGCAGCTCGGTGGGTTCATCAACACAATGAAATCTTCTCTTATGTTAATACGAGACAGAATAAAGGAGATTGCTGCATTAAAAAATCAAGAAAATAGCATTTGGCTCTTGATAAATTGACATTTCTGAGACATTATTTGCATTATTTGTTGTTTACATGCTTGGCAGAAACGGTACTGACAATGTCCACTAGCAAAGATGTGTGGTTTTATGACATTAACTTCTAAAATATGATGAATTAAAAGACACATAACAGTGATTCAAGCAGCTTCAACCTCAGTTTCTAAACTTTAATTGTTTTTGAAGCTAAATATGCTTAAAGATGGTCAGATGGTGTAATGTTCTGTTTAGAGTTCAAAACATCTTATGATATTCTAGCAAATTGTATGCAATTACATATCTTTTGCTTGTTTCTAGTCAAGATTCTAGTCTTATTACAGGATGGGAGCCCCATGTAAAAACACGTCACACGTCTGCGTGAATGCAAACAGAACAAACAAACTGCTGCCGCATGCGTCAGAGTAAAATGATAAGCGAGTCTAGAATCACAAACCCAGCAGTTTACACTGGTAGCAGAGAGGCAGTTGTTTTCTTACAATTGTAATCATTTAGAAGGTTAAAGGGGGCATTATTATCTCTGCACAGCCCATCTGAGCAGTGATGAGGTGAACACAAATAATGTGCGTCCCCTACAGAGAGAAGATGTGTGGCTGCGGGCCGCTGGGGGTTGGAGACAATCCCACAGTGACCTGACCTTGACATGTCTGAGTGAAATGGTGGCAGAGGCTAATACCTCATCATACTGAGTTTGACTTTGAGCTCGCTGCGGCGGGCTCCATAAAACAAAGGATAACAGTGTGGACAAACAGTCGTAAACTATGGTCAATTAACATACGCTACTATCAAATAAAGCAGGTGGGCCTTCTATTGTTTGACTGATTGTGTTTAAGGAATATAGGGAATGAACATTCTGACTGCTGCTAGTGCCCGGAAACTCTATTAATATCTTGTTAGTATTATATACAGTATGTTGAAGCCAATACAAATGAAAATACTGATATTTAAGATAATTTACTGTCAGATTTTTAGATACATAAACAGCTATTTTTGCTAAGGATTCCTCAGGTGTGGTTGATACAGAGTTGTGACAACTGGAGTACCAAGCAATGGATAATTTTCAGTTACATATTAAAGTTTATTATTAAAGATGGGAGTAATAGTAAATAACAGCAATTTTTATACAGAGAAATTCCCAAATTTACTTAATATTAACTCTATTAATGACTTCATAATAAATGCAAGCTATGAATGACTTATGCTATACGTTTCTATCGCTTCACATGTACACCAAAAGCAACACATTTGTGATAAGCAAATATCGACCAATAACATCAGCCTACCCGTATATTGGTTGGGCTCATGTACTGCATGTGTACACATGAGTACTCATATAAATAGTAATTTAAATTTATAGATTTTTTGACTTTGCTGCATGTCACGTTGTGCGTGGGAGATATAATAACTTCCTGATGAATCATTGCACTACCAAAACTATGCTGTTGTGTTGCAGCAGCATTAGCTATCTATCTATAGATAAATGCTAATCTCTCTCTGTCTCTCTCCTGTGTGTCTCTGTGTCTCTTTATCATGATTAATACTGTGTTTGTATGGATATTTATTGTAGATATTTGGATTGTTGAGGCGGTGCAATTGTGAAATTTTGGTCCAAAATTTCCACCTCAGTCTGATTTTTGTCATTGGTAGCAAGAGAACTAAATTGCCTGTCTGTGGACGTGTATGATACCGTGATATAGATTGACAATCACACATTTGATCGCGATTCTCTCGCGCGATTTTCGTCTGTAGGAGTCTTTGTCTCGACAGTCTCTGTCTGATAGCAAAACCCTGCAGCCAAAGAAAAGCAATCCCAGGTGAGTGTATCACAGAATGTCTACAGTGTAAAATGAATTGTCCACTCGTCTGAAATGAGGATATAACTCATCATATTAAGCCAAGTCTGAACCTTCAAGCATTATTCAGTCCAGGAGGACACATGTAGGTGAGGGAGACACCCTCAGACCTTTATATATTACCTCATGCTCCAAAGTAAGGACAAAGAGAATGAAGATGACTGCCCTGTCACGGAAAAAACAGATGAACCCGACAGAGCTGACTGAACTGTTCACTCGGAGGAACGTGGACACGGTACAACATGCTGCAACCTAACTGACAGAACGCTTTTATAGAATCTTGATCCGTTGCTCTTTTGGTTGAATATGTGTATAAAAGCTGTGTAATAACCCTTACAAATTGTAAATGATATTCTAGCTTCTCGTTTGTAACAGAAATGGTGGCCGTTACAGATGTTTGTACAAGGGTTGAATGATAAATTAGGAGGAGTTATTAATTTTCCAGCATAATCTCCTTCACCTCCACACACCCAATTATACTATATATAGAATATTTGATCCTTTAAGTCCCTTTCTTGGCTGTTCTTGACTCTACAGCTGACATTGATGGGTTCCACTAAGGTTTGTACCAGTGCCTTTTTCGTTTTTAGGATGCGCTGAAAGTCTAAGTATCATCAAGTAAGCAGGGTGGATGCTGAGCTAGTTCAAAGCCACACTCATGCTATATCAGCGAGCGAGTACATTAAGCTCTGAACGTTGGCCTAGTTTGTCCATCTCGTACAACAAAACAGCAAAAAAACTAACTGTATTCTGAATGTATGATTTAATTGAACCTTTTATTGCCCCTTTAAGGTTCCTTACAGTTTCCACAGTGGGCCTTTAAAACACAAAAACACTGTACTCCACTTATAAGGATTCTGCTCTATGCTAATGCTGAACCGATGTGAGGGGATTTTAGACAGAACATGTGAATAATTCACTCGGCTTGATCTTTGCTCAACATGCTCAAGAGTGAACAAACTACATCATCAGACATGTTTCCTTGGTCGGTTAGCCAAATAGAGGCTTGTTTTGTCCACAGTTTCCCCTCGTCAAGCCTGTCATTGTTTGTGTCATTTCCGTTTCAGGTCACAGAGCAAGAAAAGGGCGAAAGGAAAAAAAGGGACATGACAGGTAGGCTAGGTTCTTTATGACTCCAGCCGGCCCCAAAATGAGCTCATACTCCTATCAAATGGCTGTTAGATGAGTTTATCAGTTAGGCTCTCCGCTCCTCCAACAGTTAAGGCAATCTTAATCTTTACGTCGATAATGAAGATGTGTGCGATATCAACTAGTCAGGGTAATTAATAGGAATGTCAGTGACATTGTATTAATAGCATCGCGCATAGCATCAATTTAGCGTAAATTGCCGTTTTGACAAGCCATTTTAATTAAAACTATCACACAAGAATTAAAGGACCGTGGTCGTCATTTTGGGAGACTATCAAATAATGTTACCATCTGGTATTTTTTGCATGTCTTCTCCCCGCTAATTATAAGTGATACTCAAAAGGTTAGAAGCACTTTGGCAGCTCTGCAATGATCACCGCCATACTGTCCCCCGCAATAACCCACAGGTCGTTACACTACAGTAAAGGCATGAAATGGAAGCAGCCGCTCTGTTATTATACACAATAACTACGAATGACCAGAACTTTGAGTGTTCTAAGTAGGCAACTGAAATTCGTCTGTCTTCATATTATCATTTTATTCTTCGTCTCGCCGAACCCACAAGGTCATGTGATGCATGAGCTCCAACCAGCATGCATTTCAATCTTCAGTGAGCTGTGATCTAGCCCCGGAATCAATCTTCCTGACCACTCTCAGAGCCCTGGAGTGAGCTATATGGCCTCAATTCCTGTGGGCTGCTCCAGGGATGCATTGAAATAGCACTCCTGTACTGTAGTCTCGCAGACGGTCTTCACAGGAAATGCTGCTTTTACTCATCCGCGTGCATCAGCCGCTTCTCCAGAGAGCACAACAGCTCTCTGTGCCTTTCACTGGGTTACGCAGGCCACCTACATTAGGCCTGCTGGTGAAAATTCCAAACATATCGGCACAAAACCAAAAGGCCTACGCTACAATTCTGTGACATGTCCATAGTCTGGTAGTAGCTGGTGAAAATCTTTTGGTTTGGTGAGTCTCTGAGTCTCGGGTTACAACCTATGCAACCCTATAGAGCCAGCCTGTAGGCTAAGGAGCCGCCAGCAGACAATCACGTACACAACATCAACAAAGGCCTCCTTACACAGGCTTTTCTGACGCTGCACCTGTCAAATACAGCGACCATCTGACAGTGAGAACATTTTCAGGACATCAGGAACCTTTTCATGAACCCAGGAACTTTCCATTGTGTCACACTAAGCAACCAGGGCCCACTTTGGTCCAGAACTACAGTTACCTGACCCATTTTTAGCATTAAGGTAAGTATCATTTTTAAATACTCATGTTTAGCTTGTTGTTGTACCCTGCAAAATAACAACAGCAAGGTTTCAAGACTATTGAAGCAGATAGAAAACTACACAAAATTGGGGCACAAACCCCTCTATTTGTTGATGTGGATGAGGTGATCCAGAGAGACTAAATTATGCACTCAAAATGAAATTATCCAAAAAAAATCCTTAGAATCTTACAAAGTTTACTGCAATTCAGAATTACTCATAATGCGAAACAGTGCTAACTAGCAGACAGATAGAAACTTGTCTTGCCCAATTTTCCACAATCTTCACACTACTTAAAGTGCAGTGGGAATGCAAGCAGGGAACTTGAGGGAGAGAACCATATAGTTCTTGGAAAACTTGTTCCTTTATCATAATATTCAGAAGAATATAACTACTTATAAGTAGTATAACTACTCAGATATGGACATAACTAATATAGGAATCAGAAAGTGATATTATAGCATCACCCATGTGACCTGATGCAGCCTTCATAATGAAATCTGAGTGAGTGAGTGAGTGAGTGAGTGAGTGAGTGAGCGAGCGAGCGAGCGAGCGAGTGCGGTGAGTAATTGCAGCAGATGAGAGAGAGAGAGAACAGCCTGACCTCTTTGCTGACTCGTGTTTTCAGTCACTCCTCCTGGTTACTGTGTGTTATGCTTTGTTTCATCTGACGTGCAATTATTTTTCCCATTAAATACACAACATGTATTTCACTTAGCTTTTCTGAATGAAATTTCAATCAGAGGCCATTACACTCTTCAGACAGGGAAAGTTTAGAAAAATAACAAGACGCAATGGAAAAGAAAATAATGCTCTGTCAACGGAGATGGAAAACACAAAAATAATCATTTGCGAGAAGCAGGTGATGCATATGTTAAAGTGTCAAGAGGCAGAGGAGAAATTAATAGCTTTCTGCCATAAGCATTCTCTGATAAATATGATCACATTTGCATACTTCATTTTACTCTTGATCTGCTGTCTCGGTGACTCCTGCGATTCTCACACGCCTGTTCCAAAAGGAAAAGTAATTTCCATCACTGCTCAAACATGAAACAAGTATCTCGGCTCTCATTAGGGATTTCCCCGCTGTTCGTCCATCGACAAAATCAAAAAGACAAAATATACAGCCAACGCGTCACGTAAGACCGTGTGAGGTAATTGTAGATCAAGAGCAAAGGAAATGGTGAAGTTACTCGTTAACATGGATGCGACATTTAATTACCGGGACTATTTCTGCAATGTAAACACTGCCCGGTGAATAATGTGTAAATCAATGATTTGAGGAGATGGTTGCGGGGTGGGTGGTGGATGGGTCTTCTTGGGGGTGTTTTGTGCCTCATTAACTTATCAATAAGGCCATCTGACATTGTCTTCTATTTGCCCCGATGAGGAAGGCAGTCCATTCCAGTGTAATGGCCTTCAGTTTGTCCCATATCTTGACATGTGGGAAAAATCTCCCTGTAAAGACAATCAAAATATTCTGGAATCAAGTTAATTTTCTTGTATTAAGTTAAAAAAAATCTATCAGTGCGTTGTAAAAAATTAAGCAAAATTTCAAAGTGGTCCCACCACATTATCTGATGAATGAAACATCAGTAATTCAAGTTAAAGGTACTCTAAAATATATCATTTAGTTTGGTCTTTTCATTCAAAAACATAGAAAAAATGATTTGTATTACAAACATCCATCCATCCATTTTCCACTGCGTATCCAGGTCCAGGTGATGGAGGCAGCAAGCTAAGTCAAGTAGCCCAGATGTACCTCTCACTAGCCACTCTCTCATCTTTTTTAAGGGGAGGAGGAGAGAGGAGGATCCCAAGACATTCCCAGGCCATATGGGATATACAGTACAATCCCGAAAACGTATTCTGGGTCTGCGCTGTGGTCTGCTTCCTGTTGGACGTGGACTGGGTTGGATTGGTCTGATTCTTCGCATCGTCAAAGCCATTTATGTTTTCTCATAATAGATGTTAGGACATTAATGTTTCAAACATTCAAACCTGCTTTTTAAAATGTTTTTCTAAGTAGCTTGAGCTGCAAAACAAGATCTCAAGTATATTTTAAGGTGCCGTTTGCAGTGTCAGAGTGGTTTTCCGTCACGATAAGCTATTTTATTCAGGCGTTGTTGCCACAGCGATGCCTCAGGTCAGCGACCATAATAGTGTCCTCTGGTCTTATTCAGTTGCCTTTCTCCAATGTAACACAGAGCATCATGAATAGTGAACTCAAAAATTTCCCCAAGCACCTCGACAAACGATGCTGCTTCCATGCATACTAACTCAGAATGAGTCCTCCTGATGTTGAACAGTTTCCATAATTATAGCAATTACTCTATCTGTTACTTGATTAAAAAGTACAAGTCTTAGCATTTAAATGTACTCAGGCAATAAACAGTTTATTAAGCTATTGTGGGGAATTGTCCCATTGAGAATCCCAAAAATTGGAGAAATTAAGTTTTCTACCCAATTTTGGTGACTTAGGAATGAAATACTGACAAATTTGGACTGAGACAAGAAAGAAAATACAAATTTTCCCACAATTATTTTTAGCAAGTCATAGGATTGATTTACATGGACTGCTTGGCCTACTACCTTTTCCAAAACTGTTGAGATACTGTCTGAAATGCAATATGTGATTAAGCTGAAACAAATTATGTGTTTGTTTGTTTTTGATATTTATATATTTTTGATGTTATCTCATTGAAAGTGTTAATCTTGGGAAGTAAGTAATTATAGTTACTGTACTGTTGGAAGGAGCAGAGCAGAAGTGGAAAGTCTTGGAAAAGGGAAATGCAGTGGTAAAGTACTTGCAAAAATTATGTACTTCAGTAAATGTAGTTACTTTTCTTCTCCGATGGTTTGAGATTTTTGTGCTACAAACGTCTCGCTTTTATCACGAACCGTTAATTAGGCTATGTTCTGACTGGACTGCATGCCTTGGTGCTCAATTCCGATTTATTGCTCATATCTGATTTTTTTGTTAGGCTGTTGACATTGATCTTTGAATGTGGCCTGCGTGCGATACCAGTCTGAACAGACTACTAGAGATCCCAAAATTGATGTGCAGTGGAGGTCAGTATTATGTGGGCAAGGAGGTAAAAGAGGGCTAAAATTTTAATGATGACTTTGTCCCTCCACTGAAATGCTCCATCACCGCTGTCCTCCATCTGTCTTGTTTTCGGAAGACCCGCCAGCGCGAAATGATGA
>OMOW01112942.1:0-11809 GCA_900312555.1 Lamprogrammus exutus | reverse complement strand
CTACCTTATCTGATGATGTTCAGCATCACCTGAACCTTTGTCCTCTTTGTTCCCCTGGGTTTATGAGTACATCAGTGCACTGAGGTTGTAGGTTACAAAGAGGACAAAGGTTCAGGTGATGCTGAACATCATCAGATAAGGTAGTTTGTCCTCCTAAGAGCTGTTTGCACCACACTCATCACAATTGTTTATCATTTGATATATTTACTGGGAGTGCTATCGAGACAAAGATTAGAACTTCTTAGATGAAACGCACTCTGCTCCCTTGGTTTGCACATCCACTTGTGGGGCTTTGGTCATGGTCCTCAATTATGTTTTGTAAGGCTCACAGAGGGTCTTTTGCGCCATCTAGTGGTTTGTTTTGACTGCTCTTGCTTGATCAAGAAAAGAGAAGGTGAGGTGGACTTATTTGTCACTGCTTTGCTTTACAGGGAATTAAAGGAGATGAAGGACTCAAGGTAAGATTATTTTTGCATTTTGTAAGATGACACACAATATTAGGTTGCAGCCCACTGCTCACAGCTTTTGTGAGTTTAAAGCAATAAGGCATCATAGCTTTTTCCTTTACCTGAAAGAAGAGGATGTTCTAACATTGTGCATCGTACTTTGCTCACATAGTTAACTCTTTGTGCCTTTATCAAGATCTGCGTTTGGTAGATATAATACATTCTGTAAAGGGACTCCGTTTGTGCCACTTTTGTGACTGGTCAGCTTTGTTGCTCTTTGATAGGAGAGCCTCCACCTATTTAAAACACCATCATTGTGTCTGTAATCTAGGTGTCTTCTTAATTTTAGGGTGTTAACATTGAGTCTGCTCAGTTGCCTGATCTGGACAAGATATCAGCCCACTTGAAAAACAAGCCCCAGACCAGACCTTTCCTGTCTGGCCACCATTTGATTAAATATGTATTTTTTTCCACCAAAAGGCAAACACTTTCTTGCTTCAGTCTAGGGACAAACATGATAGAAGGCCCGTGTGTCATCTTTGAAGATTTATGTCACCTTCTTTGAGGTCCATGTCAAGAAGGAGCACTCCCTTTTTTTTCCCTTGAGCCTTGGCTTGTCTTTTGATTTTCTCCTGGTTGAGAGGGTGTGCCTGTTTTTACTGCCCTGCTGCTCTTCTGAATTATTGTATCCGTTTATTCTGTAGGGGGATGAAGGAAAGAGAGGTTTCCCAGGGGAGAGAGGAGAGAAGGTAGAGTGAAAGTCAAGCATGGGTTTCGTGTGGCATGTTGAGGTTTTTGGACGGTCATATGCATGGCAAGATTAGAGACGTCACTGCTGGAGTCTGGATGATTGAATATTGATTTACGTTGATCTCTTGGTCAAGAGGCACATTAAAAGTTTGTATTTTATTAGAGGAACGAAGTCCAATCCTGCCTATTCCCCTGAATTTCAGCACGTGTAGCAGGACATAGGGTTAACCTGTTGGTTTGTGAATAAGGCTTATTGTGATTAGTCCCAGTTATAGTGATGAGTTGTGCTGTTTCAGAGGCTTTATCATACTGGCAAGGATAAATATTGAATAATCATAATTGTTGGGCATTCCTCCCAGGTTCACTGTTTCAAATAAGAGTATCAAATCATTATCAGGGTCTGGGAGAAAATGTAGGCATTTTGGGTCACTACTGGATGCTGTAACAACATCCAGGATGGTATCTTTGAAGTTGAAGTGGTAGTTCGGAATTGTACACCTATCCTTGTATGTGCTGCATCTTACAAGTGTAATCGATCTTCCAAGTTTGACCTATGAACTGCTTCCCTGTCTCGAGAAAACGTGCTACCGGGAGTGTGCTGCTCCAAAATGAATGCAAGCGGAGACGTACCTCCAAACAGCACAATTTGAGTGGCGACCCATAAATCAGTCCTCTGTTTTTCATAAATATGTCGATAGTGAGATCAAGCTTATACTTGAAATGAATCATGTCCTCTGATACAAGTCGAAGTCAGTCACGCATTTTTCTGGCTTCCATACTACAGTAGCACAGGCAGTAGCAGCGACAGCCCTGCACGTGTGTTTTCCCCATTAAGGCCAGCAGGACATGAACAGATGAGGGAAAGGGGGAAGGAAAAAGTACATTTCTTCAAGCCTAACTCGAGGAACTTCAAGGAAAGGCACATATTTGGTGGTATCCACGAGAAACGGCGAGCTGGGCTTTTATTGTTTAATAAGAAAGAGAAAGTGTTTTTGCAGGCTAATCCCTCAAAGTTACGGAATGGTCACTTAAGGAATTGAGGTCTGCAACCTCCCCCAAGGGAGATCTGTTCTATATATAATCTCAGAGAGCTAGCTGGTGGTTCCATGTGCTGAGTGAAATAAAGTGGAGCAGGTAGAAGTATTGCGGTGGAAGTCACAACGCTTAAAATCTGCATGGTGCCGACCACGAAGGATGACTTTTCTGTACACTCGCCCACTACCAGTTCCAAAGCTCCCAGCAGGCAACAGTCCCACGTCTAGCCTTGGAGGAAGCAGACAAGACTGCCACCGTAGGACCCCGTCTCGTCTGCCACTGTGGTGAAACGGTCGTACTTCAGCCTGATGTAATAAGCTCTATCTTTGATTTGACTTCCCCTCTTGTCAGACCTGTGGGCAGGAAAAAGTAATGACGGAGACAGCGGGTTTCATGGCAAACAAGAGAGTAGGACAAAGGAAGAGAGGAGAGTGGGAAAGTTGGTTTTGCCAGCACCTACACTTCTTGGACTGAATGAGCAGGCCTCTCAGCCTTCTTCCTGTCAGTGCAAATGAGAAGCAATGAGCAGCACAGCTGGAAAAAACATTAGGAGCAGAGGGGAAGACAGCAATTAAGATCTCAGATCACCCACCTTGTTCTATTATTCCTTGTAATGGCCTTAGACATGTATGCAAAAGCTCTCTTTTTTTTTAAACTCTTGTAGCATAAATGAAAACACTTGTGAATGATTTCCTTGAATTGAACTCTTTACATTTTAACCGCAGAGTGAGAACATTGTAGACAGTCAGATGTATTGATATTGATTTGGTCTGGCTGTCCATCCATTCAGGACTTTGGTCTGGATTGCTGGTCTGGTCTAGATTGCCATGAAATTTAGTGCTGATGGCAAAATGTCACCTTTGCACACAAGACATTATAGAATCTTATAAATAGCAATAAACTTTACTGAAAATATTCATGCTTCCCAGACTTTGAGCCTGTTTGACTTTAATAACCCTCATGGCCTTTTCTCCAGTGCCACCCTGAGGTCAAACTTGACATATTTTAAGGCCAAGTAAACAGCAGGATCATCATGTTGTCTCTTCTCAGCAGGAGTTTTAAATGTATTGTTTTGGATTTAGGTTGTTGAAATCTAATATTTAATATCAAAAACTCTTTACCACAGTGACAAAACACTGTTCCTGATCCTCATTAGCTGTTGTGCTTACACACAGAAAGTGCACTTGTACTAAGTCATTATGGAAACGCTGGCAGAGCGAAGCCGAGTCTCGATGTCTTTCCTGTAAAAGCGAGTGTGATATAATGACTTGGCTGAGGTACAAACAGAATGAAAACAAGTCATCCTGCAGCGTCGTTTCAGGATGACTCCAGTTCCTTTAAATGTGAGTGTGACTGATGGGTTCACTTCATCTTTCTTTGTACATTTCCTCTGAAGTGGAAAGCCTGTGGCTGCAGGGCTTCAATAAAGAGATTAGCGTATTGATAAATCAGGGAATGGCATGCCAGTGTGACAGACCAGTGCAGGCTGTTTTTCTGCACTGAGCATCACAGACACATACAGAAATGAAGAGAGATGTTAAAATAGAAGCACAGTGGACGTAGGGTGCACTGTTAAGTCAAGCAAAGAATGCTAAAAGCTAATTGGAGGCGTTATAGATCAAAGAGAGATGCAGTTTCGTGTTTAGGGGGAGTTGGTTGTTGGGGAGTGTCTCTGATGAATCCCCCGGTGTGATTAGAGCTGTCACCACTCAGGTCCTCCTGAGGGAAAAGGGGATCAGGAGCATCCAGCAATGCTTTCATCTGTCCACAAGCTCATGGACCAGATCATGATCATGGTCCCTTCCATTTGCATTGTCCACCTGAAAGAAAAGCCCCAAGATTTTGCACACACAGACACACACAATGTAAGTGTATACTCTTAGAAAATATGGCAATATGGAAGGCTACAGTCCTACCAACAAGACTACAAACCATACAGTAATAACTGCAGTAGTAGTAGCAACAATAACAGGTAACACAATAATACTTTGTAGTAGTTATTAACTAGGAGCAATAGTAGTATTTGCAGCTGTAGTAGCAGTTGTAGAAGTAATGTAATGACGTTTATTGCTTTAGTAACAGCTCTAGTAGTCACAAAAGTAGTGGCAGAAGTAGCTGTAGCAGTGTGTGTGTGTGTGTGAGAGAGAGAGAGAGATGGTTGAAGCTATCCTCTCCCTGACCTTAGCACCTGTAAAAGGTTTGAGATAGAAGGACATCTATTTCTGGGTATTGCTTAGGTGGTGGTTAGTACTGAAGTGTGTGTGATATGTGTGATGTGTATGTGATATGTGTGATTTGTGTGTGTGTGTGTTGAGGCAAGCACACTTAGAAATGCTCTATTCAGTCTTAAGAGGCAGAAAAACCCCCACACAAATTGATTAATATTGTTGTAGCTATTAGATATTTTTTTTTTTTATCATTATCACAGACTACTGTCCACAATTTTAAAAGCTCTCACTGAAAAATGAGCGCTGATTAACAATTAGAAATACCATTCTTAATGTAGCACTAATGCATATCACTGCGGCTTTCAAATTTAAGCATGAAAATCAGCATGCTTTTGATGAAATAAATGTTGCATTCCAAAGTGTGTTTGCATTCTGACAGCACTTACCGCATTTTTTATTCACATAAATGTTGGATTTTGCTCATCAAAGCCACCGTCGAAACTGTGGCTAACTGATAATGTCGATAACTCATAGCTGATCGCGGAGAACTAGGCTCGGGAAGCGAGGATTAACGGTAGCTGCTTAACCGTTTCTGACCTGTTTCTCTTTTGCATGCTGCGGGACTGAACATTCTATAACCTTTCACTCAGCATAACGCTGCCTAATGCTGTAAGTCGTATTCTAAGTCTATGTGTGTGTTGAATTAACTGGGTAAGTAAATAAAACTTCATAGTCCACTAAGCATCAACAGACACACGGTTTAAAGTGGCCCAATCCTATGGGGACAAACAGGATTGTGAAGACTGCATATGCTGCTCCTACCCGTTAGAATGCTGTGTCTGCGTATCTGTGGTCACAGCTGTGACTGCACATCATCCTCAAACCCTCTACTTGTTAATATGGCCAATTTGAAGTGGGGAGCACACACACAGATGCATTAAATGTCTCAAGTGTGTTTTCCTTACTATTTATAACATTTGATTTCAGAGGGTTCATTAACTTGACATATGCTAATCAGTGACAGTTTTTCATTCAAACATCACGCTGCACTTATGAATAGTGAATGCGTCTGCACGAGTTTTCCAGATTTGGAATATGCTAGAAAATACTGTATGTCCTCTCTTTGAAATTTCTGTCTCCTTTTCATTCTTTTTTCCGTCAACTTTGACCTTTGCATCGTTGTGGCTATTGTAGGGAGAACCAGGGTTTCCAGGCACGCCTGGGCTGAAGGTAAAGTTGTTTTTTGAGGAGTGTGTGTGGTGGTCCTTTCACAATCAAGTCAGATGAGTTTGTCATAACTCAATCTTTCTTCCACTGGAAAGGGTCAGGCTGGCATCCCTGGTACCCCCGGCATTCCTGGCAAGAGGGGCTACAGGGTAGGCATGGCATGGAATGGGCACCGTAACTGTTTTGCTGTCCTGTCGGTCATCCTTGTTCCTTTCCTTCTCCTTGTAAAGTCAGTTTCATCAACTCGGTGTTTGTCTTTGTGATTGGACAAAGATCCAAATAAGTCTCAAATTTGCATTTTTTTTATTTTATTTCTCTCAATGTTGGTTGCAGTGCTTTGATCTGTGTGACAGATGTTATGATTAGCCAGCCTAGTTTAAAATTAGGCTGGCTAACCCCTGATTGTGTCTTCTGCTGTCCAGAACTGAATCAAGGCAGCCATCAGTGGTGACAATCAGTGAATTGCTAACATTCATACATCCACTGTGGATCACTGAAGAATGAATTATGGGAAATCATTCATCTGTGATCTGTGGGAATGCATAGACAGGCTGTTTGATGTAGATTTATTGTTGATCAGTGACATACAGGGCAAGCATGTGAATTTAATGTAAGCCATCCTTTCATCCATTCCATTTTAATTCACCATGTGATCAATCCTAACATATGTGCAGTATATTCTAATGAGTTATTATGACTAAATAGGGTTCAACTGATGTTTTGCTTCGCCAATGTATCAGACCAACACTGAACTTCTCTTGATTATCTCTTCCTCAACAAAAGGTCATACAGGTCACCTCTGACATGATGGAGGTTAAGACCTGAGCACTGCTACAAGACACAGGCAATATAAAACATGAAATAAAAGAAACGATTACAGTAAAAAAGTAAAATAATCTCCTTATTTTACCTAATTATTATAGTATGTACCGTATATTATACTATATTATATTTTGTCTTATAATTCCACTTTGTATTTCCTCTTAGTATTCTACTGCGCATCTTCATCACAGTTTCACTAAAGTCTCCCACGTTTGTTGTCCAATTAGGGTCTGTGGCGAACACTAATTTTGATTTTTTTTTTACTTCAAAATCTCTTATCAGTTAAACCCTACTTGTAAATATTGTTGCCTAGTTAATGGATAATATATTTTATTCCACTAAATTAATTATTGTTGTCTTTATGTACGGCAGGGAGAGAAGGGAGAGGCAAGCACAGCAGCTCAGGGCATTAAAGGAGAACCTGGTTCACCGGGGCTGCCAGGCCTAATGGGACTGAAGGTAAAGGAAAATAGTTTGTGTAGTGTATCAATGCCTTTACTCAGCACAATGCTTCCTTTATGTTCTGTTGGGTAGAAGTAGAGAACGGAATGATTTTTCTCTTACAGGGTGACAGAGGTGATCAGGGAAACAAGGTAGGATGTGAGAGTATTACGTAATGGTTGACCCTACTGCCTTAAAACCCCACAAACCTTTGATGAGAAGATTGTTTACCATATTGCAGCTTGAGAGGAGAATTTAACTGTCACAACTTCATTCAACCTCTAGGGAGAAGCCGGCCCTGAAGGCCCAACTGGACCAAGAGTAAGTCGTGACTGACGGACTCATTTTCTGATAAGATTGGCAATTTACAAGCAACATTTTCACTATGAGCCTTACCAGATGTCTTGTGATTGTTCATATTATAGGGTCCTCCAGGCCCAACAGGGGAGCCGGGAAAGTCAGAAATCCAAAACAATGAAAATGTATGTCTCTCTCATTTAGTTTCACGTTTCTTTTCGGAACACTATAGGATTCAAGACTCTAAAGCCTAATTTTAACATCTAATATTTATCCACAGGATATTCGTAACATACCGTTGATGGTAAGTACTTTCTAGTCTTCACTGTGGCACGCACGAGTAGTTTTTGAAAGTTTCTGTTCGGTCAGTGTGAATTTCCTCACCCTAGGGTCCTCCTGGATTACCCGGACCTCCTGGCTCCCCTGGCATCAAGGTAGGAGACATTTTTAGGAAGCCAATTGATAACTGCCCTTCTTACATAATTTGTTTTTATAAACTGGAATTTACTTGTAAATCACTTCAACAAATGAGGTCACTTACCCACATTCAGAAAATAAATATGTATTTTTTTTTATACTCATGCATGGATTTGTTTGTGTGACCCTAGGGTGAAGTTGGCCTACCAGGTCCACCAGGAGTTGACGGAGAAAAGGCAAGCTGTTGTTTTCAGCACACCATATTGTTAGCTGTACTGTCAGTGTAATTTGTCATCTTGTTATAAATGTTAATATGATGATGAAGATTAAGGGACTTAATATTTTTTATGAAAACATTTTTGTCTTACCAGCAGTCAGTGATGAGTATGATCATATTTTCAGGGACCTCGAGGGAAGCCCGGAGAGCCCGGTCCTGCAGGCCCAGCTGGTCCTGAAGGTCCTCGAGGCGAAGGCGGTGTGATGGGCTTTTCAGGACCTAAGGGAGATAAAGGGGACATGGGTTCATCGGGATCACCTGTGAGTGACTGCGTTAACCACACAGCACACCACATCACACCAGTGCCTGGGGTTCTGTGACCAAAGGCTGAATCCAGATCTGTCATTAACTAGAGGGAAGGCCTTGACTTTTATGGCTGCCCTCTTATTATCTAATTAGAGACTCACTTGGTTGGATGGGACCCCAGGAATGACAGCGTGTTTAACCTTTTAGTCACCATTTGACCAAATATGAGTCTATTTGGCCTAGTTATTTGTAGCTTAGTGTTATGTTAAAGAGCTACAGTGTACACAGTTAATATGGTTTAGCTATTCATGTGACAATTATATATGAATAAATAGGTATGAATTTATTCTCCTTCTTCTCATACATGTTGGTGTTTTTGTTGAGGTAGGATGGGCAGCATTGCGTCCCTGACTACATCATTGGACATCGGCTCATTATAATTTTAAACAAAGAACTGGCACAAGTTACATAAAGATTGCTACAAAGCTGCAAAGTTTTTGTCATTTAAGACTGGGATTTGATTTTCTGTTTTGGTTCCAACGTGACAACAGTCTTCTTCACTTCATCAGTCCCTGAAATGAAACGCCCTTCCATTAAGATAATGTCTATCTCCCCTTCCTTGTTCTGTAGGGTTTAGATGGCCCTACGGGTGAAAAGGGGGCATCAGGGGCTCCTGGCCCTATTGGATTACCAGGCACAATGGTACGCAATGGTGCCCCTCAGACTGCGTCCTCCTGTATGCGATGTTTGACCTGGCAAAGGGAGAACAGTGCTATGCTATATTCATAGTGTTGTTTGAAATATTGATGTGTTGCTTCATGTCTCATACAGTTTATAATACAGTTTATAGCTTTTGTAGTAAATTAATATAATCTCCATTTTGTATCCTTCTATGTTTTTTCCACCCATTACATACAGGGTCCAAAAGGTGAACCTGGAGGAAGGTCAGAAATGGTAAGGGTTATTCATTAATCAATACCACACAAAATCTTTTATAATCACGCTTATGAACCAGTTTATTGTGCTTTAGTCTAACCTGCTGCTTGTGGTTATTGTGCGTGCGTGTGTGTGTGTGTGTGTTTGTGTCTGTGTTTAGGTCTATGGTCCTCCAGGGCAGCCAGGACCTCCAGGGCCAGTTGGCCCAGCGGTGAGTCAGATATACCCTCCTTTGTGTGCATTGAAAATTAGGCCCCTAATTTTAAAAGCCATCTTATGGTTAATGCAGAAACTGGACCAACAAATTTCAACATTGACAATAACTCTACACACAAGCTAACGTAGCATAAATTTGAAATGTATGTACATAATCTGCATTACATCCAGTATTTGGACATCCTGGACATCTAAATTAAGGGGTAGAGGTACTGACTAATTCTAGTAATGTTATGAAGTCCTCTGTAGACTCTGTGACAATTCATGTTTGCTCGATTATGACACGACAAAAAATAAAGCCAACTTCATGGCCACCACTGGAGTACACAGAAGAGTTGAAGTCCCAGATAATTGCACAAATCAAGTGTCATTGCCCATCTACTTGCTAAACCACAATGTCTTGTTTTCTACTTCTACACGTTACGTACACAAGATAGCAAGTGTACGTGTGTTAATGTTAGCTAGCTGTTGCCTTCTGAGTCCAGTGTTTGTGCTAAGCTACGCTAATCAGATCCTCAACAAATTTCTGTACTGAACATACAGAGGTGAAAATAATTTTCTCCCAGTATGATGGATCACGTGTCTTTCCCAAAATTAGTGTTTCTTAAGGGTTCTCTTCCTCCAACAAACCATTCATTCTCTATACCCACTTATCGTGTGCAGGGTTGAATGGAATTGTGTTCATTGCTTGGTTGAATGAATAGATTATAAAATGGGACTGTGGATTGATAAATGAAATGATAAATGAAGATGTTTTTGTTAGTAACGTTTGGCACAATTCAGTGTTGTGGAGGTTGTGTCAGTAATCCTACTTTGTTCCTTTCAGGGATCTCAAGGGCTATCAGGGCCAAAGGTGAGACCCGACCTCACCATCATTTTATTAAATCCACCTTCACTTATACATGTTGTAGGAGGTCTTCGTCACAAGCATTCTTGGCACGAAAATACCCCCTTATAATAATTGTAAAGCATCTGATTCTGTCTTACATTCCTTCGTAGGGAGAGCCGGGCATAGGCATCAGAGGAGAGAAGGGAGCAACAGGTCAGAAAGGTGACAAGGGAGACAGAGGCCACCTTGGACTCCCTGTAAGTGTGCTGGACTTTCTACTTATAACTAGAGACAGTTCAGGCGTATTTGTCTTATGTTAAGGCAGATTGTCTTTTGTTTTTTTAGTTTTTTTAACTTTTAAATAATTATACTGTCTCAAAACAAAATCATTAGCATTATATGTACCAAAAACCCATACTGGTCTAACTCATTTCTCACTGCTGTGGCATATTATGTGGTGTTCAATCCAGGCTGAGCTGCCCAAGGATGTTTCATGTTTCATAATGTTGTTGAGATTCTGTTTAAATGTCGCATGAATATTTAGATTCTGTCGTAAAAAAGAAAGTAAATGATTAACATAACAGCTACAGATCTAAATCCCATATTGTAATTCAAATGATTATTCAAACAACATGTGTAGGCATTACAGCTGTCTTATATTATACTGATTTTACACTGTGTCTGTCAACTTGGGTTTCTATTCTTTATTCTTGGTTTACACTCTGGCTCAGAAATCATTTATCTGTACTGTGTATCATCGTTGTCGTGTAAAAACCTCATATCTCCAAATATCAAGCTTTCTAAGATCTAATTATTGGCTTTAGTTTGATGATTATAAACACAATTTAAGCGTTCATCCCCTGGGCTTTGAAATACAATAGTTAAATAAGATGGAGGTTTGTACATGGATGTTCGTCAACTCAGATAAGTTATGAGGTTTTCACATGACATCAACGATATTTGTCACATCATTGCACAGTAACTCCTCTTTTTTATGTGAAACTATGGACCATGTTCCCTGCTGATCAGGGGTGGAAAGCTTAGTCCGCTTACTGGAGAGGCTGGTGCTGATGTCATTTGCGGCAATTAAATTTGGAGAAGATTCCATTAACCGGCATAATTCCTAAACAAATGTTTAGGAAATCTTAATATGTTATAATAACACCAACAGCCTTGGGATTTGATATATTTGTATTAGAGAAATTGGCACAGAGCTGAATTATTATTGAATGAGAGGCTCCGTCCTCTTGCTTTCCCACCAACTGATTGGTCAAGGGAAAAACCAAATTCTCTCCTCTAAAACAAATACAAAGAAAGCTAAGGAGAGGGCTTCTCAGACTGAAGAGTGGAGTGATAATGAAAAATTAGATAACAGTGAATCCTAAATTGTGTCGTTCATTACTTCCACCTTCGCAGTTGGTATACATAGCAGTCATTCACTGAATGTGAAGACAAATGATAATGAACGGCATTATTATCAGCAACAACATGGCCATAGACGTAAAGTCATATTAAACTAGCAGTAGAAGGAGTTACTGACAACTACTGTCACTCACGTTACCTCCACCTCCACCACAACTTCCATCACCCTTCATTTGTTGACATCTGTATGTGTTTTTTGGAGTCACTTAAATCACAGCTTCACTCACCCACCCCCCCATCCCAATCCCTCTCCTCCACCTTCCTCCCACCATCTCCCCCC
>OMOW01112941.1:0-15738 GCA_900312555.1 Lamprogrammus exutus | reverse complement strand
GTTTCTCCAGAAGCCACGGCACATTGTGGCTTTTGTAAAGCGACGCTCCAACGGAGAGATGGATGATGATTATGAGGGGCCATTTGTTGGCAGTCGAAATGACTGGAGCTGTAGTTCGTCAATTTTAGAATGGGGTGTGGGTGTGTGTGCGTGTGTGTGTATGTGCCTCTCTGTGTGGGTGTGACCTTTGTTTTATATGACTATTTGAATTGAGTGCAACTCCATTTGCAGTTCTAAGTGAACTCCGAAGCTCTTTAAAATCCTAAAAATTCCAAGGGAATGTCCAATCTTTATATTTTGACACAAATTGAAATTGCAAATTTCCCCGTTGTGGGACAAATAAAGGATTATCTTATCTTATCTTATCTAAAAAGTTATTGATTGCATGGTATTATTTTATTCAGATTTCCATGTTCTTATCATCATTTATGGCTCTATTTTGAAACCTTTGCAATGCTTTAAAGCGCAAAACACTTAAGTCCACATCTGCTCTCACTTGCTGTAGCACTATGAAATTTGAAGGCTTTTGAAATAGCACTATGTCACTTTTTGATGTGAAAATATCTTTACATTAACAAACAAATGGTGTCTGTTGAGATAATGCCCTTCTGTTTGTTGATTTGACAATGTTATTTTCGAATTTGGAGGGTGGAGAAAAACAATTCATAAAAAAACTGCATCATGGCCATCTTGTAGATTTTAGCTATTTTGTAGTTCTTTAGTGAAATGAATGAAGGAAGCTCACAGTGTGGTAGTGATAGCTGACGTTAGTGCTGCTGGAGTTGAGGAATGGCAGAGAAAGAGCCTTGTTTGAGGACGAGAAGAGAAAGAGAGATACGGATGGGTGCACACACACGCACACACACAAAAGGGATGCAATGTTGTTCACTGTAATTAACTAACTTCCCCTGATTGTTTCTTCACATTCCCATCTTGTGAGTCCGTAAAGTTCAAAAAAAATATTTTTTGTACCAGTAGTTTGGAGTGAATGCTGCCAGGGCTCTGGCTTCTGTTTGCACTGACTCAACTCTCCCTGGACCCACATTAACCCATGTCCACACCTCACACCTATCCCTTCCAAACAAACCCTCTTCTACCACCAGCTCCTCGATTAGAACCTCCTCCACATATGTCCCCAACCTTGATACCTGAGGAAGCATTTTTAGGACCAAGTGAGAGGGTCCTTCAAGACTGGTGAAAAGCAGAAAATTTTGAATTAAAGCAAAGGCTGATGAACAGTGATCTGGGCAGTTGTGCGTGTCAAGGCCCAATCCCTGACCCCGCATTACGTTTAACAATGCTTCAGCTTCTAAAGTGCTTGAGTCAAGGCCTAATCCCTGACCCACAACACTTCCAAACAAAGATGCATAACCTTTACACTGCAATGTGTGTCAAGGCCAAATCCCTGATGCCACATTACTCTTTGACAAATGTATATAAATTAGCCAAAATGAAGCGAAGCAATGTACTCATATTCCACTTATAATTAAAGTAAGTAGCATTTTATTTTGAAAGCACTGTTGTTGGGGTTTTGAGTTTTGCGACAGTAACGTAAATGTGGATGATTAACAATAACACTGTTACACAAGAGTGCTGCTTTAAGGGCCCCTCCTGAAAAGCCTGCTTTGTTCTGACCCTGTACTTTGTGGGTGAGTTTTACTAGGTGTGTAGGATAGGATTTGTTAGTGTTCAAAATTTGTGATAAAAGCCTACTTAGTTGATTGACTGAGTAAGTTTATTTGACTGGCAAGTTTGATCTGATCTCTCACGCATTCTCGTGTAGCAGTGCCTCTTCCTCAAGCATCAACCTCAGTGCTCTGTATCACACAGAGCACCCCTTCACACATGTGCACACACACTGTGCACCCCCAACTGGGGGTGCCGAAATTTGAAATAGTGTGACACACCATCCAACAATGCATTGGTAATAGGACATCAATGCACTAAGTACCGTAAGGGAAACTCAATAAGTTTCAGTTATCGCAGGGCATACTTAGCATGATTAGTTAGAACGTTTTTTATGCAGACGACCTGTGCAGGGTGTACCCCTCTTGCCCAATGAGCACTGGGTTTGGCTCCAACCCCCCATGCAACCTTGAATAGGATAAGCAGGTATAGAGAATGGATGGATGGATTTGAGATTATAACTATTTGCAATGTTTTGATGTGTTCCACACGAGGTGAAAGTTGTAAGGGGAGACTTGATTTGAGAGGTCAGAGGCAGACTGGTTAAAGGCTGCAGACCATCATGCTGGACCCTCATGTTTGCCTTCACTTCCTTGTTCATTGTCATTCACGTTCCATCACTTACTGTACAGAAAGGGCAATAATAGGAAGGACAGGTTTTATGTCATGAGACACTAATACACACCTCTAACCCATGATTTGCTGGAAGCAGAAAGTTTTCTACAGTGGAAAGGACTACTGGATCAAAATTTATCATCACATTTTACTGGAGGGTAGTATGCTCCCTGAGTGAAAGACGTATAAAGCAATGCAAGTTTATTTGAGTAGCACTTTTTAGACACATAGACCATTCAAAGTACTTTACATACGGCATAAAAAAATCACCATTTCAGAGACAATGTGAAAGAGATTTAAGTATGAAAATGTAATTAAACAACATTTAAACATATAAGAGAATAATGAAAAGGAATACAATGTATAGTACAATGTTGCATAGTAATATGTGAACATATACTGTAGATATATAGGATTTGTTTGTGTTTTCCAAATAAGTTGCACATTTTATTTGGCATATAATAAGAGACATAACAATTAGAGAGCATCTCCAGGGAAAAAATTTAACGACACGGAAAATTTCTAATTTCATGGGGGCTTTAACAGTGTCTCAGCACCATCACTTCTAAGAATGAGCCACATACTGTATAGTGAAAAGTGATGTGAATTTGGTAATTATCTTGTTCCTTTAATGATGTTTTGTTTTTGAACCGCTGGTGGGATAATTGATGTTAAATCACATCATATAAAACAAGAAAAACAATCAAACCTCTCTTTTATTTCATGATGTAAATGAAAAATGTAGATGAACTGATTAATAGGAAGTTATTTGCAGAGCCACAACTCGACTGATGACTTTTGTGAATGTAACCCTTTTGTATTATATGAATGTAATAACTGTGGTAGTTACAACAGCTGAAATGTATGGAGTATTTTTTTTAATGTGAGCACAGTGAATTTTGTCTTTATCCCCTGTTCTGCTGTACTTGCCAGGATGACCACTTGAATTCTTAATGTTCGTATGAAAAGAGCTACAGACTGTTGTGGAGCTGAGAGAAAGTTGTGAGGTAAAAAGACTGAACGTGAAAAGAGAAAAGTAACAAATAATGGATTTAATCAAACATGGTTGCTGAAGTCATGTCACGAGTCATTGGTGTCAATTGTATTGTTTCCATTGCAGTTTTGCGCAAAACATAGGTCCATTTTTGATAAGCAGACAAAATTCAAATGCAAATTTCACGTGTTTCCATTAAATGCTATGTGTATAAGGTTTGCTTTTCTCATCCCGCGATATAAGATCAGAAGTTTTGTTGAAAAAATTGTGGAAAGACCTCTTTCCACAGTCTTGTAGCTCTTGGGGAATAATTCATTATTATGTCCTCATATCTATTTGTGTTTCTTGCGAACTGGAGATGACGACGAAATACTTCGGCTAAAATGAGATACTTTTACAAGGAAATTTTCAGACATGTACTTGCAAGTCTTAATATTGTTTGTCAAAGCCTCTGGCATGGATATCCTCTTGCTGCTCTTGATAAATTCTTGTGTTGTGCTCTCCGACTGGTGTAGCTGTAACTTATCTTTCTCTGATTAAATTCAAGAAAATCTCCACACAAATGCACCGTGGTTCTGCAAACAGCTGCCACGCCCAACTTAGAAATGATACACTAGACGTCAACCACTAATTCACAAAGTCTGTTTCCATTACAGTTTTGCTAATTACTCGCCACAAAATCCACCTCAAGTGACCAGAAAACCTTTTTTTTTTTTGCAATATTTAAGGCTTTTTTCAAGATGTGAATGTTTCCATTACCCAATTTTTAATTTGCAACTTCAAAGTGTGGAAACGCAGATCAATGGAAAGGTTTCAGGTATTTTTGGTTTATGTCAAGTCAAGTCAGAAGATATCTGACTTAAGTCCTCATCTTGCAATTTAAGTCTGCATCTGTGCCTTTAATATATATCACTAAGTGACTCTGACACAGAATCCAAATGTTGAAAAACAGATGCATTTATAAATGCTCCTCCTGCTGTCTTTATCTTCTCTTCCCCCAGTGTTATGCTTTTCTGCCTGTCTCTCTGTATCTGACTTCCCAGAGTGAATACCCTCCCTGGCATGCATGTCTCCCTCTCTCGCTGTGAGATGCTATAACTCACCCTAACCTCCACTGTGTACTCACAGCTGTTACTTTTAATTTATCTGATGCTCCTGTAAGACAGATGGCACGTCGCCATCTCAGTGTTTGCTAGTCCTGTAAATCCAGCCTTGCGTAGAGGAACATCTGCTATGTAAATTCACCTCATTTTGCTGTCACTTTTATCTGTCAGTGATGAGATAGAGATTTAGCATTAGCTTATCCAAGCTGTATGCCCTCCTGTGTCTTTTTTCTCATTCCTCTTCCTCAGTCTTTTTAAATGGTTTTCTCTTCAATGTGCCATAGCCACAGTCTTCCTAAACAGATTCATGCCAGTGAAAAAGAGATACATCTCTGTGGTCAGTATGGAAATAAAAAGGACGTTAGAGTGTAATTTCGACCGTGAATCTTCACAACAAAGCTGCAAATGTTTACTCATATCCCGCAGTCACCTTCCACTGTGTGGGAAGAATTGTCCTAACTGCACCACTGAAACAGACAGAATCTGTTATTCTTCCTTTCCTTTTCCTTATCAGTCTGTTTCTTTCTACTCTCCAATACTCTGTTAGATTACATCTCCAGTCCAAGACGTCAAACATATAGCCCTTACTGCAGTCCAAGAAACATCAAATAAAACTGCTTACAGTTTGGACCACTCCAGTCCTTTTCCCACACTTTTTTAATTTCATTGGTGCTTTAACTAGTGCTGCACTGCTCTGGGATGGTTTAATTCCATGCCAGCTACAACGCTTGCTGTTTCAAAATCAATGTAAAGTGGGGTTTTCTAGGGTGAGAAATCTATTAGTGACCGCTGTGGAACTGAGGCAGAGTGACTTGTTTTCATTGCCCATCAGCCACAGATTTAGAGTTTTACTTTATTTGTTTGTGGTGGGAAAACTTGACCAAGAATTTACCCTCTAATGAACTTGCAATTATGGCTGATCTAAACTAAGGTGTAGGGGTCAGTGATGGGAGAAATAATCAAAATATTTACTGAAGTGTAACTTTGTACCACCTTAGAAAAATACTACTACTACTACTACAAAAATGTTTTTGTTTTTTTTGCCTACATGTGACACAGATATCAGATTTGGGCCACTTGCATATGTGGTCCTACATCTGATTCAGATGGGATGTGTCGCTATCTCACCAGGTCAGGTCTAAATTAATATGGTTTTAAGTCACATATCACTGTCATATCATTCAGTGTCTGCACCTCACAGCCAATATAAATAGACTTGGAGGACAGCTGCAACAGCGATGAGCGTCGGTGGAGAGATGAGGAGATGGTAAATTTGGTGGATATATATGGTGAAGCTTCAATCCAAAATAAGCTGGATGGAACACAGCCCAGCAGTTTTTCAAGAAATTGCATCAGCAGTGGCCAAGCGGGATTCATGTGGATCACATTTTAGGGCAGAGCTCCACACTGGTGTCCGACACAGGTCACTTACAAACTTATAAATGACAAGACAAGAAAAAAAGGTCTCACTAAAGAATTGGAGTATTAAGGACTGACATGTGAGCTTCATAGTAAAAAACTGACAACTGATGTTGGGTTAAAATAAAAATAAAAATCTGAATAACTTAGCAAAACTCAACTAATGTACAGTTTGATTGATATTACATGGAATGCACAATAGAAAATATTACTTTAAAATGTATAAAAACTGAGTTTGTCTCTTTTTATAAATGAAATGTTCATATGTGTTAGCAATATGAATGAATAAGTATGAGGGTATGAGAGGTAAAAGTACTCATTGTGAAGAATGGCTGCTGTCAGAGTGTTAATGCATCATGAATGAAAATCTCTAAACCTCCATTTATTTCTTCACAGGGGAATGTGAAGAACAGCGTATGCCCAGTTTTGAAGAATCTGTAAAGATCATAGAAATCTTATTATTATAGAAAGTAACAAAAATACCCCAAATTGTTCTCAGGTAAGTCGATGGATTTTACACTAAACTAAACTCTACTGATAATGTTTAAAATGAATTGTGTCATTGAGCCAAAACAGTATGCCAGTAAATCGTGAAGAGACAGTTGGTCGCTCTGTTTAATACACGCTTGCATCGTCAGGAGTGTACAGCAGCTGATCCTTATCAGCAGCACTTTATTCAAATTACCTGAAGTATCATTGACATCATCAGTGTTAGTAAACGCCTCGCTAAATAGGAGACATTTGGCTACAGAAAGCATCCCTAAACGTAATTTGCAAGTTTAAATATGGCCCTTAATATGCAAAGTAACCAGCAAATCCAGCTGTGTGATAAATGTAGTAGTTTTAGAAACACAATGTTTTCCTCTGAAATGTAGTGGAGCAAATGCAGAAAATAACACAAAATGGAAATACCCAAGTACCATTACATGAAAAATGCACTGGCGCAAACTTATTTATTTCCACTTTTGGTAGGAGTGTATGAGTGGGGAGTGAACTGAATCTCTCTCATGATCATGTAACATCACACTTGGGATTGACACAGGCAGTGAGGTTTTAAAACAGTGTGCAGGCTGAACACCTTAGAGAAGTCAGCTGTTAAACATGTTCATCAGGTTCTTGGCAGGTGAAACGTGCTGCTTAACTTTTCACTAACACTTTGCTCACTCTGCTCATCTCTCCCATTACTGGCACTGGAACAAGGACTCACTTCAAGATACAATGTGCAACTCTCCTCCTTGAGGCAGGAACTGTACTGATAGTCGTGACCTCCCCCTCCACTCTTGGTCAAGTTTCCACTAAAACTCGGGTCACTCGTCTTGAACTACATCCAGCTTGAGGCCAATGTAACCAGCAACTGTAAAAGCTCCACTGGTTCTAAAGAAGAAATAGCTGACCGTGTTTAGAAGTTAAGCAGCTTCACTGTTTCCTCGTATTTTGTTGTTCCTATGTCTTTCCTGTTTTACACTGCAAAAAGCTTCATCAACTCATATTTGTACGATAATGGAGAGGTGACATCCTTTGTGGATAAAAATAACACCAGGGCTTATGGCCATGTTTTTTATAGATCTTTAGGATATATTGTGACTTTGGAAGTTTCATATTGTGGCGAATGTCGATACAAAGGGTGTGACTTGACATTATGGACATTAACCCATTGACATCAAGCGTGTCAGTGTCGACACAGGTTGTTCTTTAAATGGCTTTAAAATCAAAACCATTGCTAGTGTCGTTCTCTTTTTAATGTGGAAGCTGAGGCTCTAAAGCAGTCAGTCGTTTTTTGTTTACAGACCCAGTAGATTCACTGTGGGGCAGTGTTGAGCAGTGAACCCACACTAAAGATGTCTACCCAGACTGCAGTGTGGAGGACTGCTCCTGAAAGATAAAACAGCACCACTACAAGGGAGAAGCATTTCAGCATAGCATTAGGCATGCCTCTAACTGACTTTCTACTGGATATAATAGTTTGCTTTGAATCAAACACGATCCCACTTCCCCAAGTTCATGCAGCACAGAGGGACCATTCACTCACTCACACCTGAGGGAGAGGTTCCATTCCTTGGACTGTCTTTTGGCTGTTGCCCGGTCATGCTCCCTGGATGGATGATTTTGGAAAGATCATAGCTGCAAAGCTTTTTTTGTGTGTTTTTTGCACGTTTGGCATGCATCACATAAAAACCTATTGCACAATTGTTACTTATAATGCACTAGAATGAAAGCCATGGTTCTCTGACATATTTTGTGTGATTCTGTTTGACGGAATGAGTTCAGTGAAATGATTTATGCAGGTTGCCAGTGACAGTTGTAGGTTTCAACGCTTTAATGAAGACGTTTTGACATTTTAAACTAGAAATGACATACAAAGATGAAATAAAGTCATAAGCATGGAGGCATGGATACTTTATTGGATGTGACGCCTGAATCTGTACCAGTACACTGACTCTACAGACTCCCAAACTGACAGTGTTTAGTTGACATCAGCCCTGACAGTACGGGAGTCTGTGGAGAAAGTGTATCGGCACAGCTTCAGGAGCCACTTTGTATATTGTTTGCCCACACCACCTTAAACACAAGATCAAAGTGCAAGGATTTGCTCCTTTTTCTTAGCCAGAGGAGCTAATTGTAATCATTAATCAGTTACTTTGCAAGGCATCTGTAATCTTGCATCAGCATCAGGTGCTGCCAGGATTCCATTTCTGTGCTGTGCCAACACTGCATTACTGTTGTGTGGCCACACTTTACAGTAATTCAAACTTACAACTTAATTATCTCAATGCTTTATTAAGTTGTGACCATGCAGTATTTTTTATTAACACAGGATTTCACCTCTCCTCTTACGTATATTTGTCTATTATTGAGTTCTAAAGATTTATTTTCTTAAAACATTTTCTTTATACATATTTCAACCCCTACCAACAAAGACTTAGTTGTTGGAACCACACAACTTCTCCAGGAATTTCTCGCACATTTGCATGATAGCTCACTGTGTCTCTGTACGTGTGTCTGTGTGTAGCTGATACATGTTAATGGTTTTACAATAAACAATTCCGCAGTAGAACGTATCACTTTTTAGATTTGTTGTATTTGGCCATTTTGGGTCAAGATCTTTTCGAATCAAAGTTGGTTAAATGTAGATGTTTCAAAAGAAAAAGACATCCTCCATGCTCCATCCTCTGCAGATGATAGTCGTCAGTATAGGAAGGAAGGCATACATAAAGACTGAGACTTATCTCCCTTCATACATTTAAAGACTCGGTTTCTTGCTTTTCGTTGTGCTGTTGATGTTATGAGCCGCACATTTGGCAACTGATTCACAGAAGTCAATTACTAGATGATTTTTCTCCCGGACCTCAGCTACGCTCCCAAAAACCTGTTCTTACATAAACTTGCGCATATGCGCAAGACTTTTGACAATTCTTGGAATTGTGTGCTGTTGTCTGTGCACACATTTACATAAAGAAACACCTACGCACACACATGCTACAACTCAGCAAGGGCAAGGACAGCAGCAACACCTCTCCATCGTTTGTTTTTCTCCATGCAATTGTAATATTCGTCAGAAAATATCGCACCTCCCCCAGCTCCCAAGTGCACCCCCAGTTAACCATAATTTTATACCTCGTTAGCTGGTGGCACTTTGGCATTTGTTAGTTTGTTACCTGCTTCCTTGCCTCATCACCCCCTTGAGCTCCTTCTTTTCAAAATTCCATTGGCTGTTTCTCATTGCTGCTCCCTCACCCATCAAGACAATGAGCACACCTGAAGAACAAGTCAGCCAGATATCTATCAGGTTTGATATTTATCTGAGCATCAGGGACTCGTCGAGTCTGAGTTGGGACATGTCTCACATGTGCGCACATTTTTGATGCAGACTAGTTGCTGACAAAAACATCAAAAGGAGATTGAGGGCAAGCTGCACTTAGCCTTTTGTGCTAGTTTGGTGTGCAGATTTGACGCATTCTGCGCTAAAAAAAACATGCGTTTTATGTCTCAAACAGGCGCATGGGCCTGGAAGCTCAGTTTGCATGTCAGCTCTGTGAGTCATTGCAAGGTGTGCCTCTCTCCTTTATGCACATGTATTTAAGGGAGGATCATGCAAATAACGGGTGGGGATATTATTAGTGCTGTTAATTACGTATTCCGTTGAATTGACTTAAGTGTCATGCAATTAGCGAGGGTCAATTCTGCGTGAAATTTCTCCACCTTCGAAGAGCAGGCGCAAATTAGCCAAGGTGTATTAAAGCCGCTAGTATATCACAGTCCACATTTTGTTGCACACTTTCCCTGGTGCTGAATACACTGTTACTGCGCACAAACATACATATACATCAATTTCCCCACATCCAAAGACGATATTCACCGTACCTAATGGGAGTTTTGTGACATTTCCCAATGTTATTGGAGCCATTGATTGTACTCACATACCATACCATACCGCATCACATAACGCATAGAATCACAAATGTTGTGGCAAAGTGTCCCCTGCTCTGTCCATGACAGTTTCATCTTCAGGAACATCTACCGTATGTGATCTGGACTGAAGTTGAATTGTGTCCTTGTAAAATGTTTTGATATTTGATTGATTAGTATTTGGATTTCAATATCACTGAATTTAGATTTTTTCGTTTATTTTCCAAGCTTGTTGAGGGTATCATGTTGGACAGATTCCATTGTTCAACTGTGCCTTTTAAACTCTCATTCACATGCCTTAGTTAGCGGGCACATTCGCTGATTGCGTGATTTGCTGCAACCTTAGTAAATTAGACGTTCATTTCACGCTAATTGCACTCATCCAGCAGCAATTTGCACTGCGTGTTTCATGTACGTACATCTGGCCCTGATTTTTGTCTTGTAGTGTGCGCTTGGCATAAAACGTGGTGAAACTGTCAAATATTTAATTGATAATGATAAATTTGCCCTCATTTTCCTTCAATTGTCATCCTGTTCAAACAGCTACAGCTTTGTTGTGACCAAAAATGTTAATATTTCCTGGCATGTTTTAAATTTAATCTTGAGCAAATTGAAGTACCTCTATACAAGCTCCCCAGGGTGTGAGAGAGATTGTGTTGCTGTTAGTGTGTTTTCCACCCAAGGTCACTGAGGTCCTACTGGTGGGGGTCTGATGAGCTCAGCCCAAATCTGCTCTTTAATCTTAACAAACTCCTGAAAAGTCTTTTGTTGTCTGAAAATGTTCCCTCCCCTTTGGTGTGCGTCTGTGTGTGTGTATACAAGAGAGCGAGAGTGAGAGAGAGAGAGAGAGAGAGAGAGAGAGAGAATGGTTGAGGTGGTGATTGTGTGTAGACGGATGAGAGAAAGATGAGAGGGGCAGGAGCAGAAAGTGACTCAGATAGAGTTTTTTCCAATCTAATTCTTGCTGTCCTGTTGATAAGTCTAGATACAAGGTTGAATTTCTTCTTTTGTTCCTTCCTGCCCTCTGTCCATCTATTCATCACATTTTCACCTTACACTGTCCTTCCAGTCAGTGTTTTGATCAGTATTCCAGTAAGTTGACCAGCAGCACTGAGGAGACCACTGGTGTTCGCTCATTCCCAACACGAGTCTGACTGTGAGGCCTCTGTGAAGAGTATTCACTGCAGGATCTAAACGTTTCTTCCTTGATGGAGCAAGCAGCAGAGACTAGCAATTTGTAGTCATTCCAAATTTAATACATGCTCAGAAACAAGGAGTCTAGAAGTGAAGTGCACCTTTTCAGTGTTACAGTATGACATACAAATACAGTACATTGCAGTAACTGAGGGTGCTTTTACACCTACCTGGTTTGGTAGGTGTGGTGCACAAACCACATTTTTCTATAATTTTTGGTGTTTGGACAGCTCACTCGCACTCAGGTGTGCACCAAACAAGTGAACCCTGGTCCGCTTCCAAGTGTTTCAGTTCTTTAGTGGTGAGAACACATTTTTACTATAGTCTGTACCAGGGGGATAACCGTCTCAATCAAAGCGAGTACGCTATGGATTATGGGTGTTGTAAACAGGAAATGTAGTGTCTACTAGACAAATGGGCTGATGGCTACATTGAGGAGCACTTAAAATGAAAGATTGAGCAATTTCAGAGGACTGCTGAACTAGGCCTGGGCGATAAAATGATTGCGATATGTACCGCGATAGACACTTCATCAATAGCAATAAGAGAATTATTCGATAGAATGTTCGATAGTTTCACTTACATGTAAACCGCCAGGGAAGCATTTAACGAATACGCAAAGTTCAGTTGCATGAACAAATCCCAAGCGTGGCTCAAAAACAGCCAATCATATCCCTTGATAATGGAGCGTGCCACGAGTGACACGCAAACAGCCAATCATTTAACAGGTGTATCGTTCGGTTGCACCATCAACATGTCATGTGACACAACAACAGAAACAGTGTGGAGTGAGAAAATGAGCACAGACAGTGAGGAAAATGTTGACGACCTACATCTGCTACATCTCAAGAAACAACCCACAGACAGTCCACGATGGAGAGGTACTCAGCAACAATAGCGTATGACAAAACATCCTCTAACAGTGCTAGGACCCACGCAGTAACGTACTACATTGCTAAGGATATGCTACCACTCAGAGTGGTTGAAATGTCTGGCTTCAGAAAGTTTCTCAGCGTGGTTGACCACAGCTATGTTGCACCTACGGCATTGTAGGGAATTCATAGAAAAATAGCTGTTACCAATCTCCTGCTTTGCCACAACCTCCGACATCTGGTCGAGTTGCACATGTGAGCCGTATATTAGCTTGACTGTTCATTTCATAGAAGATGAATGGGGTCTGAAGAGTAAATGCTTGGAAACAGCACATGTTCCAGAGGACTACATGGGGGAATTGATTGCACAAGGCTTGACTGATGCACTGGTAATTATTAAAAGTAAGTCATTAAAATTATCAATAATTACCGATATCGACTGAAATTACTATTTATCGTGATATATTTTTTAGCTATATCGTCCAGCCCTACGCTGAACAGTGTCGCATTAAGCCGGGCACATTATGACATGAGTACAGATGTTTGTACAGCCATTGCATCATCAGCTGGTTGTAATGACATAAAATTAGCAATAATGTCACAACAAAGTGAGCATGATGAAACATTTTGGGAAATGAATGACTGCAAAATGAATGAGAGCGCTCATTGCCCCTACCAATCAGCTGACACCCACATCAACAGCATCACAGTTTGGTGTGCTTCCTTTAATGCAATGTGAAAACCAACCAAACCAAATAAAAAGATACAATGTAACAAAAGGATGTACTCGATTGTAGACTCCAGGTGTGAAAACCTTATCAATACTTTATCAAAGCTGTATTTGCCTTACGTTTGGAGAATAAATTTGAAATATAATCCCACTCATTGAGTCAGTATATACGTAAATGGAAACTTTTTGTCACATTGTGAGTACATGCTAAACACTACCAGCATTACAAAGCAGGACTATGAAGTAGGGCTGGGAGATATGGGCAAAAAGTATTTATCATGATATTTTTGTATCCTTTGGTGATATTTGATATACAGTATATCTCGATATTAATTGACTATCACCCACAGAGTTTTATGCATTCTCTGTACTGCATGGATGCTGTTTGAGGAGGTGGAATAGATTGTTTGTGCCTCCAGATTTGGTAGCTACTTTCCTTGTGCATACTTTACAAAACACCATGGTTTGCTCTGAATCCATTGTCTTAAACCCAAACCATCTCCATATCACAGTTTGCATTTTTCTTAGGTACCAAGTCAACATCTCTTGCTGCATTGGTCCAATGACCCATCCACACTAACACGGATACATTTGAAAACGCATCTTTTTTGTTTGTCTGTTTTGGCATTTTCAGCCCCCGTAAACGTAAACAGACCTTTTTCGAAAATGCTGTACAGAGTGAAATTTGAAAACGCTGGCTGATCATTTTATTGTGGATGGAAAAGACAGAACTTTTCCAAATACGCTTTCAGACAGCCACACGATTCACGCTCTGGCTGTCACACAAACAAACAGTGGCGGATGAGCGCGTCGGGCTGTTATTTTCTCTACTTTGATCGCTTGTTTGGCGTTTAATTTAGCTGTATGTTACACACCAGAACAAAAGACAAAATGTCAGCTCAATGGCGTTATCGGCCATACAAAGAGCGGCGACTTCAGGCCAGGTCTGAACCCTGTTGCCTGAGCAGGAGCACCAGGGAAAGTATGCGTTTTCAGGCAATTGTTGTGTGGACGACCGGTTTTTCTATTACGCTGTGAAAACGCCAGTGTGGGTGAAGATTGTTTTCAGACCTAAACTGAGTTTTCAAAACAATCCGGACTGCTGTGGATGTTGCTTGACTTGTCTTGCAGTCGCCATCTTGCAAGAACGTAGTCTTTCGCAGCGGGGCTACACCTTGTGATCTCATGAGACTATGCAGAGTAGCTTAGAGATCACTAGCAATACCACAAAGAGTTGAGAGTAGCTGAGAAGGAGCCTAGCGCTCTCTTTACTAAACTTAATCAGCCAGATAAAAATCATCGCGATGACAATGATGTTGCTTAATTTTACATCTCCAGCAAAATCATCACGATTATATGGTAAATATTCGATATACCGCATAGCCCTACTATGAACACACACAAAATTCCATACATGCAGCACTGTATATATTGTGGCAAATACTCCATCATCACAGTTTCTCTTGTTTGCAAGGGGATTGTGTATGAATTAATGTATGAATTTCCACTTTAATCTGTGTTCATATTCTACAGACCCTTGTGGAATTTTTGGCAAAATTCTCTTTTGATGCCTCAGGTTGTAAATTATCTCCCAAATGTAAAATTCCATGCCACTCTTTTTCTGCAGGTTCACTCTCTATTGTTCCTCATTTTCTTATTGTGCCTCACTTCGATATGTGAAAATAACCAAATATTACTAATATTAATAACGAATACAAATATTGATCCTCATTGTTGCAGGCATGGCTATAGAGTTGTATGTATGTGGTATTACTACTGTCCAGGCTGCACTGTGTATGAATCCAAACAATATACTGAAGATTCAGCGAGGACTATAGTCTAACCCTCCAGGGGATTCAGAGGAGAACTCAACAGATGTGTCATTGAGATGTAGAATATAAATATAACATGAGGCAAGAGATGCTAGTGGAGGTACGATTAATAAGACACTTGAAAGGAAGGAGGTGGCAGGAGAGGGTGAGGTAAGCAGTTGACCAAGCTGGAAGGAACAGCACAGGAAAACGTTACATTACCAGGCTTAAGTAGAATTGTGTGATTAGTGTTGAAATTAGTTGATAATGTGGCACAAAATGACTAATGTGTCCTGTCTGAACAAATTCAAGCATGTCATGAATACATTACGGAGGTGGGTCCACGATTTTTTTCCAAATTTGTCTCAAATACTTCAAAGGATAATGGACAATGAAAAAAATCTGGCATATTCATCCCATGTAGATGGAGTTTGGCCAGATGTAGGAGTTCAAAAAAACTGAATGCTCAAAAAAGTGTGTCAATATTAAGTGTATGATCAAAAAAAGTGTGCACTAATGACTGATTGAATGATTTTTCTAGTTTTTTATGATTTATGTACAGTATCTATACAGGAGCGAATCATTAAATATGCATCTGCTTTAAACTGTCCTGCAAAGGATTTGCAGTGTATATGGGGCATGTTTTCACAGTCACTCCTAGCTGCGCTGTTTAATAGAAGGATTGGATCACCTCAGAGAGAAAGAGAGAAGCTGGACTAGATGTGTTTACCCTATGTGAGAGAGCAAAGGGGTGTACTACGAAGGAGGATTAAGGGGTTAGTCGGCTAAGTTTAAGCGCAAGTCTGACTTTTCAATGTCACGAAGCTGACTTAGTTCTGATCGCACTCTGTCGCCCCGGTAACTTATGCTCCGCGGTTAGCCTGGTATGGACCAGCATATGATGGAG